>WEKX01024758.1:116072-168267 GCA_013390025.1 Pitta sordida
GCCCTCCCTCCGTCCCCTTCCCCGGGGAGCTAGGCCCGGGGTGGGCCCGTCCCGCCTCACAGGGAGAGCCGGCCCCACCCCTCAACAAAGCAGAAGCAGAGCACATGCGCTGGGTATGAAATATCGCAGATCCCCAGAGCCGGATTGCAAAAAACATTTTCGCAAATGGGCGAAGTCGTAAAGGAGAAGTCACGTTACAGAGAGGATTTACTGTAATAAGAGTAACAGAAAGGAGATAGAGAGAGGAAGACAGAAGTGATGCACACTCCCAATTGCTCACCACCTGCTGATCGATGCTCAGCCCTGAGCAGTTAGTGGCCCCTCCTGTCCAACTCCTGCTGTTTGTATACATGCTCTGTGGTTTAGAAAAGCCCTTTGGCCAGCTTGTATCAGTTGTCCTGGGCATGGTCTCTCCCAGATTCTTGTGCATTTTGTCACTGGCAGAGAATGGGAAGTGTCCCTGAGTTAGGGTAAGCGCTACTAAGCAACATGTTAATCCGCAGTGTGTTTCATGATTATTCTCATATTAAATCAAAAACACAGTACTGTAACAGCTTCTAGGAAGAAAATGAGCTCTGTCCCAGCCAAAAAGAAAGACAAACCGAGTTGGAGATAACAGTATTTATTTTACTCTGTGCCTATGATTTCGTACACATTTCTCTCAAAACAAGTGGAATCCTACAATGCAGTGACTTAGGAAATATTATTTTGGAAGGCTGATCTGAAAGTAATCAACAGCAGTACAGGTCATCATGTCAAATCTTAATAGCATTTAAGGATTTGTAGACAAACAGTTCTGTGTTGGCACAGACAAGTATTTCCTCTTACAGGGGAAGGACTAACCATTTTTTCAGTAGTATCCACAAAACTGTCACATTAGACTATGGGTACCTTTGTACTGCTAACTGCAGTATTTTATTATAAGATTCTGTCCCATTTCTTGTATGACTTGATGAAAGTAAGGACTGCTACAGTAGCATTGAAAACTATCTCTGAAAGAGTGATGTAACAATTCATTAAAGACACTATTCTGATCACCTGTAAGCTGGATTCTTTCTTTGTAGCATCTTTGTAGCAACTTATTATCAGTGGGCTTTTTCTGTATAACCAGTATATGCACGGATGATGAGTAATATCCTGGAACTAATGTTTCCTTTTTGTAAATGAAATCTGTGATTACTCAGTCTGGATGTTTAGTTTCTTTGGTCAGAGATAAATTTACATAGAAATAATTCCTCCATATTCTCTAACAAGTGTTTTCAACTGATGAACCACAGACATCAACCTACATGTGGAATTGAACCTTATATGAATGGGCTCTAAACAGTGAGATCTGCAAGTGATTTTGTGAGGTAGAACCACCAATACTCTTCTTGTGGTATTTTTGTGTATATGTGACATTCTGGCATTTAGTTATGCTTGTTAAACGTTGTCGTTTGACTTCTGAAGGCTGGACAATCAGATTTTTTTGTCCTTGTCGAGGAGATTAAACTAGTGGAAGAAGTTCTTACAGCATTTCTCTTTCCACTTCTCTTTCTTTGGCATAATCTTTCTTACCTGTCAGCAGCTGTTCATGACGCTGAAGCTTATATCTGTAGTTTCTTTTTCTTTCATGCTTGCAGGCATGGATCTCTTCTCCAATTGCACGGAGGAATGTAAAGCACTAGGCCACTCAGATCGGTGCTGGATGCCTTCCTTTGTCCCATCCGATGGACGCCAAGCTGCAGATTACCGCAGCAATCTGCATGTACCTGGCATGGACTCCGTTCCAGACACTGAAGTGTTTGAAACACCAGAAGCCCAGCCAGGGGCAGAAAGGTCCTTCTCCACCTTTGGCAAAGAAAAGGCTCTTCACAACAGTCTGGAGAGGAAGGAGTTGGATGGACTGCTGTCTAATACACGAGCGCCTTACAAACCACCATATTTGAGTAAGTACTATTTAAAAAGCTGTATGAAACTGTTCCCTTTGCAAGAATAAAGACTAGCACTTTCTGCTATTCATGGTAGGAATAATACAGAGGCAATTTTATCAGTAGTTGGGAAAAATGGCCTCTCTTGGATTCAGGCACCACTGAAGAAGGCACTGTTCAATGCTTTTTTAAAAAGACGAAACCCTGATTGTTTTTAGTACGATATGATTAGTTATTTACATAGTTTAAGGGTTTGGAAGGAAGAAGACAAAGCCTTTTGCCTTAAGTCTGATCAACTTTTAGTTTACATAGTATTGACTCTTGTCAGTACTCCTCTGTGCCTTCTGCCTCGTTACAATATCTTTCCTCTTTCTTTAGTCCCATTTTGACTATGGTTAGGTGTCATGAAAGAGTGTGATAGATCTCAAAAAGACCTTCTCAAAAAGACCTTCATAATTCCTTTTGGAGTCTGAGCCAGTTGTAGAGCCCTTGAGTAACACTTTGATCTAATATGTCTTTTCATTCTATTTAGCTGTCTTCTCTATTTTATTAGAGACTGCAATCTCTTCGGTTTCAAGAGTTTATGATTTTTATCTCATCCAAATAAGTTAAAGACATTAACATTGCATTACTAACCCTTTTTAAAGCAACAAAGGTCTTTTAGGTCAGCAGATTTGGTGTAAAAAAATGAACTTCTCTGAATGGTATTTATTTATTTTTCTAAAGCATGTAGTTGTTCTGAGAGGTGCTATGCTGGCAGTCCTGATGTGTGAAGATCTTGGCTACAGATCATTCTCAGCACAGACAGCTCAGTTCTCCCTTCTTAATTAGCTGTCCTGGTATTTTAGTCCTTTAGGAGAGTTCTTTTTATCACTTCAGTTTTTAGATTTGTTTTATTGAAAAATTCCAAATTTAACTGCCAGTTCTGATATGTGAAAGCCATTCCTGCAAAAGTTGTCCTGAGACAATTGTCGTATTTAGTGTATGCTAAAATATCAGGTGTCAATCATCTGGTCATATCCTAAAGACCACTGTGAATTTTTGATATGACCTAAAAGCTTGTGAGTCTATCCCAAACTGGTCTTCCATCATTTACTTTTACAAAATATTCTTTAGCACTTAGTTGTAATTTAGCAGTACTGATTTCATCACTGTCACCTCAGTTAAAAATTTAACTTTAATTTAGTTAGTACATAATTATATGGTCTAATTTCATCTGAATTTCAGTGCAATATGGACATTGAAATGATGATTGTTACCTGGTGACACTGCAGTGGTGGTTCTCTTCTGGTTTGTTGTAGGCTTGGGAATTTATTTTAAATAACAATGACATTTATTTTAGTGATAGTTTAGAGATTTTACATTTTTCTACAGTAACATAAGTAGTTTTGTTGAAAATGTCTTTACATATAGGCATCTGTCTACATTTTACACATTTCTGATACAGTGGCATAAAAAATTGGAAGTAAAATGTCAGAAGTAACCAATATAAATGAGTGTTATTACATAATCCATATTTGAAAAACTTGAGAATCCAGATTTAGTTTTGCTTTTTTTTCCTTGAACCTCAAAGTTAAAAATTTTACAAAACAAGAGCAAAGCTTCTCTGGTTTATTTTCCTTTGCTTAGTGTTTTCTTTATTTTAGATTATAATTGTAGAGCAAAGAATGGGACCAACAAAAAGAAAGTGAGTGGAGTAGTTGTAGCAACGAGTAAATAATTTATTATTTATAATGAATAAGGCAAGAGAAATTTATAAGAAGAAGTTGATTCAGGAAGGAACTTTAGTTGAGGGACCGGGTAATTGCAATTAAAAATTTCAATTAGCATAACATTTAATTCAGCTTCTTAACACGGAAGATGATCTCAAAATCAGTTTGTCAGTAGAATGATTTTTAAAAAAAGTGATTAAAATGTATGAAACAGAACCCTCATGTTCAGAAAAAATGCGGTATAAAAAGTTGTAGCATGTATGAAAACGACATGTGAAAAATGAGTTGCAAAATAGAAAGGTATATTGTGGAATCAAAAAAAGCTATTTCAACTAAAATAGACTCCTAAGAAAATAAATATTGTAAAGCAAAATGATCAGAAAGAAGCCTAAATTATAGAAAGTAAATTTTAAGGTAGTAATTAGTGAAGATAAGAGGGACTTGTTAGAACAAATAGTCAAAGGGATGCAAACAAACATAAACAACTTTTAAGATGCCAGATGTAGTAAGCTAGGAGAGAAGTAGTGGATCTCTTAAGCAGCAATTAGTGAAGACAAGGACATGGAAGAGGTTGTAAACTGTTTCTTCTTGCTTGTATTTACCCAAGGAGGGACAGAGGAAGACAGACGGGTGTATCTAGGAAGACCCCTATCCCATGTAACCATTTCAAGTATATGTGCCAGACTGAGTCATGGAAGAAGGATATTGTTGAAAAATTGGCTAAAACAAATAGAAAGAAGTCAGTGGATTATGTGCTTCTTTAATTTTCAGTTTCTAACAAAAGCTAGTAGCTTAAAAATGTCAGAATTTGTGTTTATAACTAAAAAATGTACTAAAAAAGTTTGTAAATTAGATAAGAGAGAGAAGCCTCAGCATAACGCATACATTTTTAACTTTGGGGTTTTAGGAACAAAGTAGCTGTCCACGAAAGTCATACAGAAAGATCATCAATCTATTAGAATTTTGATAGAGTGAGAATTATTCAATAGAGTGTATTTGAACTGTCAAAAAATCCCCTTTAGCACAGCTTCTGTGTAGCAGCAAAAACTCCTAAAATAATCGTGTTGTCTAAGGGCAAAGTGTTATTAGACTCTCTGCCTAAGAGGAAAAAATTATAAGGATAAATGGAACATGTCATCAGAAGCAGAATTCCCCAAGTGTTTATGCGGAGATCCATGTAGTTTAAAAAAATTAATTATCTAGAAAGAGCAATGAGAAAAAAGGGGTGGTGTTTGCAGATGACATAAAATAGTTTAATTCCGTTGAATCTTTAAGAGACTACATGTGCCCACATTGTGCAGTGAAGCATGGTCCAGAAAACCCTGTCTGCCTCTGAGCTAGCTTGCTCTGGAGTGGGAAGCTGCAGTGCCGTGTGAGCACAGTGGAACAGCTTAGCTAAGTCCCTCGTTGGAGCCGTGCCATTAGTGAATAACTGCAAACATTAACTGGTAGATCTACACAGAGCCTTCACAGTGCTGTATGAGTGTGTCTGCTTGGTGATTCCTGCACTGTGTTCCAATGGGTATGTTCAGTGCAGAGACTCAGAAAAGACAAATGAAGGTGATGAAAAGATAAATTAAGATATCAAATATTATTACGAGAAATTTGAATTCATCTTGAGAAAAGATACCAAGGAATAATTCCATGAGAAGTGTCCCTAAATGGACAAGGCCAGCAAGAAGAAAATAACATGCCAGGTTGGAAAAAGGAATTGAATCAAAAATAGACTGAGAAAGTATTACAAAACCCTTACACAGTACATGACACTCTGTTGCTCTACACAGTCTATTAATTCCATAGAAACACATCATAATGGCAACAATACTGAAAATATTTAATATAAAATATAAGTCATATCAAACCATAATGCTAATTAATTTAGGCAAGCTGTGATAGAGGTATGAGGTAAACGAGACTGCATGAAAACAGAGAAGGTAAGCTGGACCTTTTCATTTGCTGTTCTCCTTAATGAGAGAGCAGCAAGGCAGCAGAACAAATGAAGGGCACCTAGGTCATGAACTGGTCAGGTCCGACACATTTGATAAGATGATACCAAGTTGACACAAACAGTGTAGTAACCCGTTGAACTTATGTGGCATGATTGAAACTAAAGGCCTAATAGTGGGTATTTGGGTATTTGGTTCTCTGTTGGAGGTTTAGGTCATTGCTTGGATAAGTGAAAACAGCAGCAGCTATATTACAAATTATAATGTAGAAAAATATATAAATCCTCATAACCCGAAAGGGTGTCTTTATGTTCCGTGATTGAATTTTCGCCTTGCTAATCTAAACCATTGGACTTACTCATACACCAATTTCCACATAAATATAAGTATTCTATATATTATTCTGAGCAAGGTACCCTGAAAGTAGATCTCTTTGTACTCAAATAATACATTTTTAAGAATATATATTTACGTATGTTTTAAGTAATTACTATGAGTGCAAGTTAGAAAATTGCGATTGGATCAGTAAATTGTAGGGTTTTAGAAAGCAGTGGTGAGTGTCCCCATCTCTCATGTGGGAGACCACAGGTTCAATTCCTGCCAGGGAGGCAGTGGTGCTGTTTAAGGGTTGGATTGATGATCCTTGATGATTCTGTTGAAGAAAATGAAATGTAACTTTTAAGCAGTTCATGTATTTTAAAAATAGATTCTAACGATTTCTATCTATTATTTCATTCAGTGGTGATTATATTAGCCATTATTTTTATAATTAGTATTGCTGTAGTCACAAACCCCCTAATCCAAGATTAAACTCGGTTGTACTGGATTCTGTAGGATATCTAACAGAGACTATCACAGTGAATAACTAATCAATCTCATTCTGCTTTATTTCTAATATACTTTGAACCAGATCCTGAGATGGCAACAGTGGAAATAGCATCAGTACATCCACCTCAGGAGTATTTTGGTCTAAAATTATAAGAAATAGCTTTAAATTTGTGGATCATTCTAGATGGGAAATTCTTCTACAGTATTTTAGAGTTTTCCTGGAATTACTGATAGAACAATTTTTCTTTCTGTTGAAAGTTTAGGATGTTTTGTTGCAAAGAAATATTCAAAATTGCCATAATATCTTAACTTTCTATGTAGAAGTGCCTATTATGCTCTTAAAAATTACTTTCGCAATGCTTAATCTACTTTGAAAGCAGGTTAAAATAAACTGCATAAAGGCACAATTTACTGCATGAAAAAACAATGATTATAGAAGGAGGCATTTTGGAATAATAACTCTGTTCTAAAGTAGCCCCCTAATTAGCTCTGAAATATTTTTTACGTACACTCAAGCATCTTCATCCTCACTGGTGAAACTGTATCATTATTGTGGTAATAATTGCCAACACCATCAACATATTTTATGTATGAACCAGGATTTTGTCATGTTAGGTAGGACGTAGAGAATAAAATGCTGCTCTCTTTCCCCAAAATGCTGACTCCTAAGCAAAGTGAATTGGAAGGGGGAAAAAATCTCTTTGGACAATTTGGTTTGTGTGGCCTGGTATTAAACATCAGCACTGCCTTTAATAGATGCACATGGTTCTGGCCTTGCAGAGTGAAATGATTTGGACAAGATTTGCTAGTATCATCCAAAGAAATTGAAGGTGACCTTGGCCATGCCTGGATTGCCATTGACTGACTCTGCAGCACAGGTACCATGAGGTCTGAACAAAACTGTCCAAGAACAGTTTTTCTGTGAAAGTACGGATGTAATCTCATGTTTTCATTCTACAAAAAAACTTGTACCCTGCAACTTGACATATCCAAGTCAAGTTGGTTTACAAATGAAATTAAAAAACTTTCAAAAGTCTTTGCAGAGTTGAATGTTTGGGAATTGGACCATCAATTTATTTCAGACAATATACCAGATCTAGCACAGAGCATAGTTTAGTTTACTATCATTCTGCATCTCCCTGAATTAGATTAGAATAAATGACCTAGAGCAGAAAAATGTTCATGTTTTAAAACCCAGACAGGAAGTGCCTCACAATCCTGTGATTATTTTTCAAAGGAATAAAAAAATGTGTGTGTAAATATTTTTTGTGTAATTTGATCTAGTTAGGACAACAAAGGCCTATTTCTGTGCGTCAGGGTTTTCTCCTGATGTTGAAGATAAATATGTGAAAAGGTGTTTTAGCCTAGGAGTTTTTACTGTCTTGAAACAACTTAAAAAAAAAAAAAGGAAATTATGATTTTGTGCATGCAATATGAGGGAAGAAGTATTTTGAGTGGTTTGTTTTGGGTTTTTTTTTTTTTTTTTTGTTTAGTTAAATCTCATTTCTGGAAATTATTTGAGTAGTTTTATCATAGCTGTATTCCATTTGCATAAACATCAATAACAGCTATTTTGAATGGGACACTTGAATAATTTTTAAAAATGAGGCCTCTCTACATTTTTGCTTTTAAATTTGCCTACTTGATTTCTAATACAAATCAGACATTTGTGCTGTCTGATCCTTTCATTAATCATTTTTAATTCAATTTGTGGTTTTCACACTGACTTGAAGTAAAAAGGTACAGAAGTAAAGGCAAAGGAATTAGCACCTATAAATTGCATGTACATACTGCAATTCTGGGGCTACACAGGATAAAACATTGCAATGCTGGATTGAAAAAAAAAGGAAGTTGTAGAGAAAAATTTTATTGGCAGGAGTAAACAAATGGTATGTTCACAGTAAGAGTTGTTGCTTTGTCAATAGTATAGTTTTGTGCTCAGAAAGAATGTTTAAATTGTGTGGATGTCCTGCATATCCTGCCACAGACATTGAAACTGCTCACTTATATTCAGGAATTTATCCCTGCTCTTTTCTGCACAGATGAGAATGACTTTGCACATACAAAATTGCTTAGCAGGAATGGAGGCTGAGTTGAAAAGCCAACACCTAATAATGCTGAGAAACCTAATTGAAAACTTTTCCTTTTCTAAAATGACTAATAGGACATTCTCATTTTTGCTTTATTTGAAATGTGGAGATTTATTTGCTTATACCTCAGATTTGCCACTTCACATAAATAATCTCTATTAAGTAAATAAAATTTACAAAAAACCCCCCCACCAAACCATGCCTGAAATAAAAGTCATGCTAATTAAAATATACATAATAGCAGGAGAGCAAGACTGATGTATTTTCCTCATCATTGTAGGTGCTCTCTGATCTTGAATAAACCACTCCTGATGATTCATTGTTCAGTGTTTATTGCATAACTTCTGAAAGGTATTTTTATCTCACATTCTTGTCTGGTTTGCATTCCTCATCCGAATGTATTCCTCTTGCAGCTCTTGCTCAAGGGACAGAACACACACTGAGCATTGCTGCTGCAATATAAAGCAAATGGATAGCTAACCAAATTTGAAAGGAACGTGTAAATATGCAAAGGTAACTTGGCTGTAGCACAATAAAACCTATAAATTGCATTATTTTGCAATATATTGCAAATATATGCAAAATAAATTTTTATGGAAATTGATTATAAAGAAATGAAATAAGTATTCTTTTTTATTATTATTTTAAAGCAGAGATATTTCCTCATATTTAAGTACCCTTTGCTTCAATCTCTATGCAATTGTGGTTTAGGACTGAATTAACAGTACTATACAAAGTACTGATTAAAAATTCTACCTGTAATTAGGTTTACATAGTATCTTAGATGTTTCTAGAGCTCTTTGCAACTAGAGTTGAAGAAAACAATTGGAAAAAGTTAAGAAAAAGTTACTTTTATTTGAAAAATATATATATTTCTAGTTTGTCTTTAAAAATCTACATTTTGAACTATTTCTTTTCTTCCAATAACTATAAAAGTCTGTATTTGCCAATTCTGACTAGAGCACATAGAAGTCTTGTATGTCTTAACTATCTCAGACTGGTGCTATATTTATTCATTTATGTCAATTTTGAGAGTGCTTATGTCTGCTGTGCATATACCATCTGTGAAGATGGGTTTGTTTTAAATGATGAACTACCATTTTCTGGATTCCTACCAGTGGAGTATGAAGAAGACAAAAAACCCAGCCAAAAGATTGCTTGAAACTTTACACTAATTTTTAAGATTACTCTGGTATGCTGATTTAAAATCAAAAAATGCCTCTTGTCTTAGAAATTTAAACCCTATGACAAAAGTAATTTAGGCACTTAGGGACATGAGTATCTTTGGAAAGCAAAGAGATGTTTGCAGTTAAAATTTTCAATGGCACTAAAGTTATTTATTTTTGATAAGCAAATTCTATTCTTTATAAATAAATACTGTTCTTCAATGTACAGACCTCCTTATTGTGACAGTCAGGAGCTGGAGAAATGAATGTGTGCCTAATCTTGGGTCTGTGCACAGCAAAATCTTTTCCTCTTTTTGCCTCTATCCAAGGAACCCTTTGGTCTGCAGAGCAGAGGAAATTATGCTTGTTGTGGTTCTTTTCGCTGTACGCAATAACTCTGATTTTCCTCAGTAGTTTCCACTGCTTTAAGTTTTGATGGCTTCCTTTTCTTTTTCTTAATTTTTTTTCCCTTGACCAAAGTAGGAAAAATACGAAAAACCATTTAAAGGATGCAAGAAATAGCCAGTAAGAGAGGGAACTGCATCTGTTTACCGTGTTTGGACAAGCACACTGTGGGGATTGGTGTTGCTGTTTATCTGGCAAGCCTGTAAACAGCTCTATTTGTGCACTAGCCACTGAGAATCCACAGTTCTCTATTAGCAGTGGGATGACGGCTGCTGGGAAGTAGCTGTGAATATATTTGTTTTAGAAACAGTATGGTGAGGTCAGAAGAGTGAAAAATTATATATTGGTATCTTCTTGTAGAAGAAGTAAGAGATACAATTAGAATATTGCTTTTAACTTCAATACCTAGTAAAGTGTTGGAAAAGCTAAATACTGTGAATTCACTAAAAATGCAGACTCTTCTGAGGTAATTTGATTTCTTTCTTTGATAGGATAATGGTCTTTATTGGTTGAAGAAAATACAGTGGACACAGGGAGACAAATTTTCAGAACTTACTCGCTACATTCTGTTTGAAAATTGCAAATATGTATGTGTTGCAAGGGTAAATCTGCATTTTCTACATGCATATAAATGTATTTTGTATGTGTAAATTATGTTATTTTACGTGACGTTTTCAGAGGTTATCGGAAGTAATGTGGAATAAGAAAGGAAAAATAAAGAATGTTGAGTAGTTTCACCACAGAAGTTACACAGATGACAGGATCCTGTTTTTGCAAGTGAGCCATATCTTCTGACTTTATCTTTTCACCTCAAGCATCACGGCTGCATTCAGCCCTGGAAAAGGATCCATTATGAAACTGCTTGAACACAACCTTTCTTTATTCATAAGGAATTTTATAGATGCTGATACTGTGGATTCATCTTTTGTCAGAGTAAAATTCTGTCACTTTGTGACTTTTTTAGTTGCCTATTTGGGCTTTAATTTGACATCCACCTATTCTCAATTGGAATTTAGATGACAATTGAATGGAGCTGCACACAGCTGTGGGCATTGATAGGAATTGAGATCTAAAAAAGTTCTATCTTACAAATGAGATGAAGTAATAACTTTTCTGCTCCATGTGAGATAAAGGACTGTGTGCTTTGTATTTCCAATATTCTTTATGACTACTCTATTGAATTAAATAGGATCCTTCCCACCACTGGAATGTTATGATCTGCACTCTTACACTCTCTGGGCTGCCTTTAGCCTGTGACAACTAGGTTTTTTCCCTAACAAGTCAGGGACATGGTGCCAGAGATCATTCCTGACAGCAGATTGAATATGATCACACCATATATTGCACGATATGCCTGAGAAATTTTAATCATGTGGATATAAATCATTCCATTCTGCTAGTCTTAAGTGACGAAGAATGGTGATGGGCAAACTGCATTTACAGATTAGAAGGTTATATGATACCTTTAAGTATGTTATCTTGGTAAAATGGGAAGGACTCTGAAATCAGGGTGTATGCTGCTCATGAAAAGCAGTGTGCTTTAGAAAGGGAAGATAAAACATTCATAAAAAGAGTGAGAACATACCTGTCAGGTAATAATGCTTCCTAATCCCTGCTAGGAGAGAGGAGTGTTGAAAAAAACATCATGGCACGGATAAATTGGGTAGGAATTCACAGTGTGATGGTGACTTAATGCCATAATGCATATTACTTCACGTAAGAACAAGTAAGTTTAATTATTTCAGGCCAAATCCAGCATGAATAATACAGGAACCTCTATATGTTTGCTTCTCCCTTGAATCTATAGAGAAATTAGGGACTTAAGAGCAATTTGGGAGAAATAGTTCATATCTGCCCTCTCCTCCACAGACTACTGAAAATTTTAAGTCAAAATGAAACCCACTTTTAGTGTATTCTGCATTGGTTAACCCTCAAACTGACATTCATTTTCAGGCTTGTCAGCTTAAAGAGGTGTGTACTGTAGATTTCATGACAGAGCAATAAAAATAGATACTTTAAAAAAACCCCAAACAACCAAAACAGGAAACATGTAGGGGAAGGAGATAAAAGATTGAGGAGAAGAAATTTTTATTAAAAAAAGAAAGAAAGAATCAAATATCAGTATTACTAAGGATAGTATGAAAATTATTAGCTTGTATTAATTGGGAAGAATATGAATGTTTATGCAATTAGAATAAGTTGTGGGTGGAGATTTTGGAAATATCCTTGGGAAATACAGTCTATGCTGTAAGTTTGACAAACATCAGGAGTAATTTAAGAGTTATTTAATTAGTCTTAACACAGTACACAATTATAAGAACTCTTACAAAATTAAATATTTCATGATTCTCTGAATTTAATGGTGATGCCATGTATTATCCTTAGTATTTTCAGGTAGATAATATGGTTATGGAAGTACAGAAAGACAAAGATGCTTTATTTCCACTGTATCTTGTGAGAAAAATCTCTTTTGTATTTTTATGATACATTGTAGAATATAGCTTAGCACTTTCTGTGCTGAATTGTAGTAACTAAAAAGCATTGTTTCGGTAGTAAATAATGGCAACCAGAGATAAATCAAACCTGACATCTGCTATGCCACTGGTAGTGGAAAAGAGAATTGTCAGCCTTTAGAACAGAAAATCAAATGCACATGAAAGTACATATCTCGTCTACCACAGAACATTGATGATAAAATCCAGGACTTGATAAAAGACAATCCTTCTTAGTCATGTGCTTAATATAAAACACGTATTGATTAAGGTGAGTGCTTAAATGTAAGCCTATGCTTGAGGATAGTCCTGAACAAAGAGGAATTTTATCTAGTGCTTGCACAGATTGGGACTTGGATAGTTATTCTTAAGAACTGAAAAGTTGTGAGTTTTTTCTTTTTTTTTTTCCTGAAGATCAGCTAAGTCCAGATAGCATATAAATCTCAGAGCACTCAATAGCACCAGAAAAACATTATTTCAGTGACTGTCATGATGTGTCAGCATTTGTATCAGGCATCCCGCTTGCCATATGAAAACAGTTACCAAGACATATTCCAAATATCAAAAATAACCTTTAAGTGTGTATTTTCTAATCTTTAAATTAAGCTAACAGGCAATATGTGTAAGTCAGCAATTTGGTCAATAAAATGTTTTCAAAAAAGAGTAATAATCTGTGTAAGTTATTGGCCTAACATGATGTTCAGATTTGAAAACTAGATGATCTTTGTGGGTCCCTTCCAACTCAGAATAACCAGTGAAAAGTGGCAGTTTTGCACTTACATGCAAAGGACAAACCTTTTGCCCCTTTTGCCTGGAGTAGCTAATGTTATTTGTCATGTTCCTTAGGTTATAGCCAGTGCAGCATTCAGCACTGTCAAATTTTGGCGTAGTTGGAAATCCTTGTTTCTTGAACTGATTTAAATGAATGTAGATACGGAAATATATGTATTTAGTGCAAGGCAAAAGAAAAGCACAATGTATGTGATTACATAGTTTCCTTTATACAAAAGATATTATTTTTTTGAATAGTCATATTTGTTCCAGAAGTACAAATCTCCTCTCAAAGGAAGAAAAGATTTTACTGGTCTGTGGGGGTTATTTGTTTAGCTAAGAGCAAGCCTGTTTCCAGAAAAGTTTCAGTGCAACAATTAAAAACTCTTGCATTTTGTCCTACTTTAATTTATTCACAGCCTGAAGACCTGATGCTCACAATTGGGTTTTTTGTTTCACATGAAATCTGAGTAATTGTACCCATCAGTCCAGTTTATTTTAGAAACAGTATTTCTGTCTTGGGTTTCATGGATCCCTGAAGGAACATTTCAGCCATACTGAATGCCATATCGTTATTAGGGTCAAATCCTGCCCTGGGGCAACTGGCGGGTTCACACACGGGAGCTTCTTCTGCCTTCCCTGTCCTGTGACATGCCAGAATTGGACAGGCAGAATGTGGTCTCACATTCACCTTTAGTGGCCTCCAGGACCCTTCAGACGTATACATAAAGTCCAGAAACAGTGGCTACCAGAGCCAATGGACTCAAAGGCATTAGGGCAGAGTTGTTCTTATATAATTATTTTTACATAATTTCAAGTACAGAAGTAAGTATGTTCCATCTACCTTTCCCCCCACCCCTGACTATTTGGTATAATCCAGAGTTAAAAGCCCACATTAAATGTGTAAACTGTCTGAAATGCAAGCTATTTTATCCAAGTGTGCTCTACAGAATACATAGATTTGAAGCACAAAATTGCTTCTTTATTGAAAAAAAAGAGAAAACGTTTCCCTTAAGATAATTAATAAGGAAAGGATACGTATATGAGAAAAATGCTATTTTCATATTTGTGTACCAAAGCTTATTGGACTGGATAGGACAATTTCTTTCTATAATGCCATTAATAGAATTTTCATAAAGTATTACTAGCAATGATTTGACAACCTTCTTTAAGTAATAGCGCATTTTAATAAGGAAAAAAAACCACAACTTTATGGATTGCAAAAGGTACTGAACTGACACTTTCAATGACTGGACTACTTTTTTATCCACAGAACATGGGTGGCAGGAGTGTAATCCCCATCCTACATCACCCAGCCCCAGCCGTGTGTCTCACCCTTTACCTGGATGCACTGCTACGAAGGGTGAGGGAGCTATGGTAGTTTACTCTGCATTCCCATTGACTTGTTGACTTCTTTCCGAAAAATATAGTTGCCACTATCTTGAGCTCCAAGTTAACTGGATCAGCCAGGTTATTTCACAGCGAATACCTTCTACTACCCATTGGGTCCTGATCTATATCTGTTTGGGCTGAGTTCAAGCAGGAATGCTGAATTTACCGTTTGTTGGTTGTCACTAGAATTACCCATTTCTGGCTTGAAACTAATAGGACTTACTGAAGGGCCATATATTTTCTACTACACTTAACGTGTAGATGGTAAAGTAAATCATCAAATATAAAGGTAGAATTAATAATGCAGATTTGAAACCAACATTGCCATAATGCATATGAGGTAATTAACTCCTTTTTAAATCATTGCTCACTACAAGTGAAGTCAGAATAGTTGAGCTGTTTCTGAATGGAATGCAGGAAGTTACAGCCTCCTCTTCGTGTATCAGTTGCTGTGTTGTGTGGGGAAAACCTGATCTGGTGGACATGGTGAGAGGCACACAGGTTTTACAGAGGCCCCACAAGAGAACACCGCTGGGCTGAGTGCTTGCATAGAAGCCCATATGTGAAATCCTATAAGAAGAGACATGCAGCTTGGATATTGTGTGAACTTAAAAAATTTGGATCTGAAACAGCAAGATGACAGTTTACATACTGACTTTCCCCCCATTCTTCTCTCGCATAGCTTTTTTTTTGGTCTGAAAGCATTTTAGGTGATCTTTCTCCTAAGTGAAGTAGCATCAGGAGTATTTCTGTAACAACAGCAGCGTGCCAGGCATTTGATATTTTTTTGAGATTTTATTATCTGGGGGTTCATTTGGATCTTTAGGCTTTTAGCACCTGAGGGGGACTCAGCAGTTGTTCTGTTAAGAGCAGATATGATGCTGTGGGAGTTTATGCAGCTCTTAAATACAGTCCAGAGGGAAAGTGACAGTTGTTATAAAAGGTATAGGTTGTGAGGATTTTGCTGCTTGTGTTGCCAGGTGTGAAGGGAAAGTAGTAGGGCCTTCCTCTGTCCTTGTTAGATTAGCTACCACTGCTAAGCAGGAACAAAATCTGATTTGGTGAGTTTGAAGATGTTCCAAGTACAGGCAATCCCATCTAGGCTTTGGCAAAAGAGGAAATGTACCTGCCTGTACCCATGGCTATAAAGTAGTAATCTGATATCAAGTTCGGGTGCAATAGGACGATTCACAACAGGGTGAAAGGAAGATGTATTATAGAGACTAGGACATTGCAGTGTTTTTCTGTTCACTTTTGATCCATGAGCTAGGAATAATCACTGCATACTTTATTTTCTTTCCTGTTTATTTTTTAGTGCTTTTCATTTCTTTTTGTTTTCATCTACCACTGATGTCTTTACATGTCTTCCCCTGTGTCAGTCTATACAGAACTAGCTCACTGTGGATAGGAGGCTTGCTAGTGTGTACTGAGCAACAAATAGATCTTAGTATCTCTTTTTCTGGGATTAATTTCATTTTATATTTTATTTTTAATTTTATTTTACTCAATGTAAATTTTATATATTAGGTGCTCTCACTGTAACACGCAAAATCTTTGTTGGGGTGTTTGAGGAAGGATCAATAATTAGCACAGAATAAATCTTATATCCTAAGAATTTTTACTTTAATACCTGTGATTCTTTAATCACCTTGTTCACTTCAAACACTATTAGAATATATGTACAAAGAGTATAAATAATCATTACATTAACAGAATTATGAAACTTATTATTAAAGCCCATTTTCTGATTAGCACCCATACTCACACAGACTTGATACTTCCCTGTGTACTATCTTGGGAGTTCAGAGCAGGAGATAAAATAGGGATGAAAGAGAGAGCTGTGATCTCAGAAGAGATATTAGGCACCAGAAATTATGGTGATCTTGTTCCAGCTCTTACACTGACTCTGATACTTCCATTTCTGTAGCACTTGCCATCTCTGGATCTCAAAGTGGATTATAAAGAATAGTGATTTAAACCTTCCTGCACCTCTAGGAGATAGGTAAGCAATATTATTCCCATTTTACAGATGGAGAAATGGTGACACAGAGAGGCTTAGTGTTTCTTATTGAAAAGTTTGTTTATGACCACACATGCATGCACACACACAGAGCCAGAAACAGATGTCAGATTTTCATTCCGTTTTAATCTTAAATCCATCCTCCTTTCCATTTAACCTCTCTGATTTATATTCCCCATCTGTAAAAAGACGGAAACTGGTATAGATATGGAGAGATTTGCTTGCACATAAATTTCTGTGCAAAACGAGGAAAAACCCCAAACACAGATGACAAAAGTTGCCTTTGAAATCTAATGCATTTTATGTGTTGGCAGAAGATATTTTAGGATTTGAGACAAGGATTTTTGTAGGTGGGGAGAGTTGCAGGTGCTCTGCAACCAAATGCATAATATTTAGTTATTGCTATAAAAGAGTCTGAATGTTTTGGAAATAAGCATATTAACTGAAGATTAAAAAATTTAAAATCCATCAATTCACATGGCAAGAGGCCAGACACAGTCAGTAACTCAATCTCTATATAATCTGATAGATGGTGCCACATCAACACCTCAAGGCACTGTGTAAGACAAGAGCAGGACAGTTGTGCTGTATGAAAGCAGTGATTGCCTCAGTTGCATCTCTTTGTATCTTTCTCTCTTCAAAGTCTAACTGTGTCTGTAGTGCAATGAATTCCTCTTGGTGTCTCAGACAGACACCAAGCTAGACAACTATGCTTAAATATTTACAAGAGAACCAAAATTATTATTGAACTTTTGGGAAAAATTTCAAAGATCCAATAGAAATGTTGTTACTTTTATTACTATTATTGGAAAAATTGTTTCTTGTAATATTTAAAAAGGTATTTTAAAAGATATCTAGAAATTTGATTAATCTGCCCCCATACTGCATCGAAACATCATGAAGATTCTGATCTCATTGATCTTTACTGCAATGTTAAAAAAAATACCTTATGGAAGCTTTTAAGAATTCATTCTAAATCTGCTACTAATTTCCTACAGAATCAAAACATCCAGAACATCATATATTAGATGTTTTAATTTTAATGCTAGTAACACATCTGGAAATTGTCTGTATGTTGAACAGATAGCTTATATAGAAATGTTTTTCACTTTTTCCTGTGTGCATTCTATGACATAGGCAGGCTAGATTAGACAAACATACAACACCCATGTTAGTGTTTTCCTGGAAGTAATCTAACTTGCCTGTGGTGCAGTAGATAGATTTTATACGTTTACCAGTGAATATATATATAGGGAATAACTACAGCTAATGTATATATTTTTGTTAAATGGAACGGAGATTGGATATGTTCATGTGTCAACCTACCTATATGGATGGCTTGATTGAAAGATTCATTTGGAACTTAAGATTCGTTTTTGTTTCGGTTGTAACACTTCATGCACAGAAATAATTTCAGGTAGGGATTCAGTTGATTTGGAGCTAAGGTAAAAACTGGTTTTATCATTACAAGCTTTACTAAATAATAATGATGCCAATGGTAATAATAATAGTACTACTTCAGCAAGTGAGTTAATTCCTTGTTTTCATATGTGACTGAGATCAGAATTTAACCCAGGGTCTTCCTGAGTGCTAGTACAAATAATTTGTTACCTTTGCTCCCAATTACAGTTAAAATAACCAGTGTAATATAGCTACCACAGCTAGTGGATTAGGATATGGCTTTGCTAATGTATTGACCTTCTCCATCCTTGTAACAGGAGTTAATTTTCAGCCTGACAGTAAATGCTGAAATTTGAATTGTAGCACTAATGCACCATTTTTAAGTCTGTCAAACCAGTCTAAAGGGTCATTTGGTGATGAGGATAATGGTTCACTTTGAAAGAGAAGGAAAACCAGCTTCTGAATCTTTGTGGGAATTCTGGATATTGCTTCAAATAACAAGCTGAACTAGGGAAAAATTAGGCTGTGAAATTTCAGTAATATTGAACATGTAAGTCTGTCTATTTTCCTTGTCCTTGTGTCGACTCTGTACTGGAACATCGGAATACTTGCCATGATATTTTGGACAGAATAACAAAACAGCCTATGAAATTTGGTATTCTGGCTATCAAGCCTCAGAAAGACCTTTATCTGAAAAGTGAATCAGCATTAAACTGTTTGCTATAATGGGAATTTCAAGCAGCAGTTTGTGACAAGTTTTGATTGTTTCTGTACCCTCTAAGAAATACTAAACCTAAGAACTGTTGGAGACTGATTTGTTTATTTTTTTATTTTTTTTCTCTCAGAAGTTTCTTTCTTTCTTTCCCGCAGCACGGAAAAGGATATGCTAGTCACTTCTACAGGACTTACCTGAAGCAGCATGATTTGCACAAAAGTCGACCAACAAAAAGCATCAACTTTCAACTTCATTATCTTGGCCATCCAGTTCTGTGTAACTGAAGGATTTGTGTGCGGTTGGAGACATCATGGCCAACAATAGGACCTAATTGCTCTCAGCAGGCCTGAGAAATGAGTTGAAATGTGTAGAACTGTAGAAACTTCAGAGGCAACTNTTTTTAAATGGATTCATGCAGTCTACACCATACACTAAAGTGAGAAGATAATTCAGGGTTCCTAAGCTATCCTTGCTAAAAACAAGAATAAAATAAACCTTTAATAGTACTTCCCCAATATTTGTATTCTGGTCAATCCTATTTTTCTTGTTTAAAGCAAACAAACAAAGAAAAGAGCTGTAAGCAACAACATTTTGTCTAAAAGTTGCAATGAATTTTCAATGCCAAAGATGCAGCTGTCAATATTACCCGAATGAGCGCTATGTACTATCAGAGATATAAATCACTCTCCATTATTTTGATTATGTTTCTATGGTTTTTAATTTGGAAACACTAAATCTTTTATAAGGCTCTATAAATTCACTTGTATATGTTGTTAAAAAGAACACTGGGTGTCTGTACATTTTGCAATGTAAGATATAATGTAAGTGAAATATTTTACAAAAATCATCCCAAGCTCATAAATATGCATACATACAGACATACATACACACAGAAGCACCCACACATCTCTCCTTGACATAGCTTTGTGAAACTATACAAATATATTGCCTAAAAGTATTTCTCTTGTGGCTAGGAATAGTTGTTGATAGAATTCAAATTACAAAGGCAAAGTGTCTGCCAAACTGCTGACTCCTTTATCACACAGGAGATTTCCAATTAGGAACATGGCACATTCTCAACTGACCTCTCTCCCATTGGAGTTAAAAGGGTGTTGGCCACCATCTTTATTGGGACAAGGATATAATCTTTATGTTCTGTAACAATTCTGTGGTCTGAATGGTATTTTAGAGCATTTATTTTCTATAAAATACTGAAAAAAGTAAAATTTCAGAGGTAAAGTTTAAAATTACTTTCATGTCCATGGAGTTTAAGTACTATTTGCTAAATGTAAAAATCTGGTAAAATGGGTTTTTTACTTTTTATTTTTTCTATATTGTGTTTTTTTTCACCGCTGTATCTTAATATGTCATATATCAAAAACAACTGAGAGCACACTATGTTATCAAGCAATGTTTAGCCAAATTTGAAACAATTCTGGGTTCAGAATATTAATTCAATATTCAGTATTAAGTAAGGCAAACCATCTCATTGATGCAATGGAATTTGGATCATGCCATTTTGTAGGAATTTTGCTGTCCCCACCAGCGCTACTGTGTGAATGCGTGAGAAGCCACTTCTGTGTCGTAATAGATTTTGGGTTTCTTCCTTTTGTTTGCTTGTTCGTTCCTGTTATTGTACAGCTGGTGGTCCAAGCCCTGAAGTTGTTAATTCAACACTCCAAACGAAACAAACAAACAAAAAAGTTCATTAAAACACTTTTAATGTGTACATTTAGAGGAATTTTATAACTACAATTTGGTTTATGGGATCCTTTAAAAAATTGATATGTTATACGAAACACAATCATGAAAAAAGAAAGCAAGAGCAATAGCTATTGATTGAGCAAAAACAGCAGTGGAACGTTCCCTGAGCTGTAGGTAGCAAAACTTTTAGTCACCTACAGGCATTTTTAATTTTATGAGGAAAAGCAATG
Organism: Pitta sordida; assembly: GCA_013390025.1. NCBI lineage: Eukaryota > Metazoa > Chordata > Aves > Passeriformes > Pittidae > Pitta > Pitta sordida. The sequence goes on from WEKX01024758.1 coordinate 136,855, forward strand.
AAATTTGTGACAAATATTTCACTTAAAGGAGTTTGTTAAATTCTTGTTTCTGCTTTTAAAGCAAGAAAGTCTTTGCCTTTCTTAAAACTTTTTTATTTGTTTCTAAGTAACTTTTTAATACAGACATATACTGTAAATTATGGTTGTTTGGCAGTCTTTGGGAGGAAAAGGAAATGATTTTCCTTTCTATTTCATGAACAGTTGAAGTGTTTTTATTTAATGAAACTACCTGCACATTTTGTATGTCATTTTTTTCCTGAAAAAATTAACCCTATCATACCCTGTCATTAATTTCCAAAACTGAACTCCTTCCATCAACAGTGTGGTATACATACACATTTAGTTATCTCTTTTATTTTTATTTAATGTTAAATGTAGTAGACACTGGTCCATGTATACACAGAAATCCTTCTGAGTTCACTGGGAGAGACACCTAGAGGTAATCAGGATAAGATGCAGAACTGTCAAGGAAAAGGAAGATTTTAGGTTCTATTGCCTGATATCTTAAGATAAAGATGTAGTTTTTTGCCAATTTCCCTAGCTCACTGTGAACCTTGACATGATAAAATTTGATGACACAAGCTTTAGGACATACTAAAAATCAAACTGGGTGGTACTGAGGTTCAGTTTCTCCCCTGTTTCTTTGTTTTAGTGGGGAAGAGACCTGTTGCATCCAGCCTCCTCCTATTGAAATTGTCTTGTTCAGCATCTCCCATGTATTCCATCATGCTACTAGGTGCCTATCTGCAGGGATAGGTATGTAATGCCTTTAAAAATCAGCTTTTGTACTTGCCTCTGCCTTTAAGCATATGTGATGCAAATGTTGAAGAACTGATTTGCATATTGGATGCAACAGTTAACTGAAGTAATCAAATGTTTAGAGTGGATATTAAGGGGAAATATCAATACCCTTAAAACTGAGACAAGGAAGGTTCTGAAATCTCCTCCAATAAAGGTACTTAAAAACAGTTCATAAAATACCTGTCAGGAGTGATATAAGAATACTTAAACTTGCCTCAGAGAAAAATCATAGACTAGGCTCTCAGTCCTGTTACTCTGTAATGTTCCCAGTAGGGCATGCTAAGCTTTGGAGGATGTGATCTGTGCACAGCTACAGGGATAAGAACGTTCTATCCTTCAATTAGATATTTGAAACAATATTTAATGTTTAAATTTACAATTTATGAGCATAATAGAACAAGCTGTCTGTGTGAAGAACTGTCCTTCTTTACTGTGTTCAAGCACAGAAAATAGGTTCTTATGGAGGATAACGAATCAAGTTTTTATTTTTTTTTCCAATTTCTGATTTAGTGATGTAGCAATGGATTCCTTAGCAGCTTACCTATTCAAATTCTTCAAAACCAGACTTTAATTTCTTACAGAACTTAGAAATATTAAAACATTTCACTATCTGAAATAAAATTCCAATTATTCAGTGCAAGATTTTACTAGTCTGTCTATTGGGGGAAAGAAAAGATGTATTTCCATGAACATATTCTCAAATTATTTGAACAAGGTGTAGTAGTTTTTAATTAGTATTGTTGCAAAATTAAATAAAATGAAAATACACAGATAAATAGAGTTTGTAAAGATTCTTGCATCATAGCCCCTATATATTTTTGAGGGGAGATGTGTGAGTGTATGTAATTGTAGTTCAAATTCTGTAAATTGCCACATGATTTTTTCTTACAGAAGTATGTTCCTATCAATAAATGCAAACATAAGGGTAGAAACACATATATGGCACTGCAAAACTAGACTTATTCCTTATTGGGAATGGAGTTTTGCATTCAGGAATTAATATGAATCCCTTCTTCATGCATTAGACCCCCAACCAAGCACACAACTCAATTTTTGAATTCCAAAATGTTACCTGCTCATAGAAGGGGGGTTTTCTCATTCTTTTTTAATGTAATATCATTCCTCAGGGTAAAGGGATGGATAGATAGTCTTCCTAGGCTGATAAATTGCCATTGCAATTTTGCAAGGCTGTTAAAATATTTGTATGTCTTATATGGAGAAAGCTGCTCATATCCTGCCATTGTTCCATGTTCAAGTCTCAAGTTTTATGGTATTTGGACTTGTGAATTAAAATCTATACATAGGCATAGGGGCCAAAATAAGCATCTTTGATATACATTTAGTTATTGAAAAACATTGGCATCAGATGCCTATAGAAAATAGAAAGTTGCTTATTCTATTTGCAGTAATGTAAAAGGCTGCCAGTAGGACTTTATTATAATACTGTGCCATGAGAAATTCTGAACTGTGAATTCAATCCTTTGCACTGATCCCTACAATCAGAGATCAAAGTCTTCTTAAAGAGCTCCTTCATTTCATTTTGTCTCTCAGAAATTGATACATATATATAAACAAATGCAGCCATTACAATCCATTGTTGAGCATCTGTGGTTTTGTAGATAACCTCATGTGTAAGAAATGAGAAAGAACTAACTTGGACAGCTTTCTTGAATTAAATTGTTTTTGAATTTGAATTTGTTAATAAAGTTCATGATATTAACAGACATCAAGAAAAATGAAATCTCTGTGGGTGTAGTTCTACAGAAGGCAGACACTTCTCTTGGGAAGCATCCTGTCAAAAAGCAGTATAAATGTCAGTGCTGGAAATCTTGCTGAGTCAAGATGAAACACACTGTATTTCAAAGGTTTCTTGTTTGCTGTGTCAGCACTGATTAAAGTGTCCTCTGGATGTTAACCATTTTAGGCACGCAGAAGATACCAAAAATGGCAAACAGGATTCAGATAACATTTACAATTCCGACTGGAGAGAGCCAGACCATAGGTGAATATATACTACTATGTTGATGTAATTATACAATATAGAAAAAAACAGTTTAACCAAACAATTAAGAAAACAGTATGCTTACAAATACATGCACTTCAGGGGCTGAAGTTCATCTGATGCTCAAATGAGAAGTGTATTTTGGATGACTCGTCTCTGAATTGAACTACGTATCAGCAAAGAGCAATGTATTACAAAGCCTTACAACAACATGACAAAAGGAATGTAACCAAACAGACCTTAAGTTTTAGAAGTCTTGGGTCCAAACATTCAGGCTGCAAAACCAAATTATATTTTATATGCATCAGAGCCTAATTCCATTAAAGGCAATGGCCCAAGCCGCAGTGATCTGAAGGAGAGCAAAAGCAAGCTTTTTGTTCTTTCTTTATGCATTTTTAAGCAAGAGCAGCCTACAATAAAAGTACTTGACATCAGAGAAAAGGAAACTTCACTAGCTCTGCTTTTAGAAAGCTGCACAATCAAGTTTGGAAGTTTGGACGTGGCTATGTGTCAATTTAAAACAGACATTTGTGATAATTTTATCTAAGAGCAATATAACACAAGAAGTTAAATTATATCACTCTTCAGGTTTTCTAATAAAGACAGAAATGCAGTCCTGAAATATAGACTGATGTTTTTACTATGCAGAAGTTCAGAAAACTAAAAGTTCATTGGAGAAGAGTATTGTTACAGTGCCATAAGTATTGTTTGAAGGTGTGAGCAAAAGAAGCAAAGGGAAAAAACAACCTCAATGATGAATGTTTTGGAAAGTTTTGCTCTGGAAGGTAACAAACAGGTCCTAAGCACATTACTAGCTCCTTTCAGACCTGGCTGGAAGATGTTTCCTGTCATCTTTTCTGGTCTTTTCCTGGGAGTATAAAATCAGTCCTCTGAAGGGTTTGCGTGTTCACCTCAGTGGAGAGAGTGTGTTCCCATTTATTGAGAATAACACAGAAAAGAGACCTACATGAAGCTTGATGTCAAAATTACCTAGTAATTCCATCCCCATCACTACTGCTTTTCTAGGCAGGTATCAGAATAATTTAGGACTGAAACTTTATGGGTTTCAGATGGAAAAGCAATGGTGTGGCAATGTTCCTATGTGAAGAAGAAAAAGAGAGAAAAAGAAAGAGAATGTTCTCTGCTTTTTGTGGTCTCACAGACAACATTAATTGGTACTTAAACAGTGCATTGTTCAGGAACATAAATATCACAAAAGAGAAAGATTTCACCATGAAAGCAATTTATTTGCTGCAGCTTACACTATTGGGAAAAAAAATGAATACAAGCAAACATTTTCCTGTGCAACCCCCTGAAGATGATGCTAAATGATGCCCTTGGAGCTCACAGCCGTTCAGTTTTTGAGAGCAGCTTGGTTTGATTGATACTCTGGCTGTCAACAAAGATAGAGAAGAGAGACAGGGTGCTGGAAGTAAAAGATAGGTAATTAATATAATCCATGGGCGGAATGCAATATATCTCATAATAGTATCATTAAACCTCCTGAACTGCTGGAATCAATCTGTTAAAAATTAAACAAACAAGGAAACAAAGCTCGCAAAACAAAATATGAATCTGCACCTTGACACTTCAAGTAGGCATTTATATTACATCAATCATAGCTAAATTGAAAAATAACGGCAATTGAGGTATCATATTCTTTGTTAGACCTACTCCCAGGGAACGAGAAGTGGGGACAGCCCGGGCATCCAGCACTTCCCTGGGGGCAGGGATAGGGTGAGGCTGAGCTAGGCTCTTGGCCCATAGGTAGGGTCAGGATCAGGATCAGGATCAGTGAAGGGAACCAGGATCAGATCACCCCACAGCTCCACGCCAGGGAGCCTCCCACGACACCTCCAGTAGGACGAGACCACCTTTGGCTTCACTGGTCCTGAGCCACTCCTGAGCCCCCAGAATCAAACATCCTGAGATGTTCCTTGTCCTGTTAACAATTTACAAACCCTTCCTAGCTATATGATTGTATTTTGCTTCAAATACTACTTTCAATGGATGATACTTCATTGTGGCTTTCACCATTAATGTCAGCTACTTTTGAGGAGTTCCTGGTATTATGAATAGTTTAGTAAGAAACTTACCAGTCTAACTTTTAAATTATGAATATGATTTCATTATTAATGAAATGAAATTATGTTCTATTTAGTAAATCTGATCCAAGAAATACCACTTATCTGGGAAAAAAATCCAGGCAAAATCAGGTAACTTACCTTTTCTATGTTTTTTTAATATGTAAATAATTTCCAGACCTCCCACTGCTCAGGAATAAGGGCATGAAATGCAGTAACAGAAAATATTTGAAGTTTGCATGCTGGGTTTTTTTTGTTTGTTTGTTTGGCTTTCCTGTTTCCATTCTATCTAAAGTAAACTGGAAACCACCATTTGCATGCAAATTTTTTAGGTATTTAATTCACAGAGTGAAACCTGCACCTTTACTGAACACATTGCTGATATTCATAGATCTGACACTTCAGGGGAAAAAGAAATAACCAACAGTCCAAAAATCTTTTTGCTCATGCAAAATATAACCTTGAGCACTGGAAAATCTATGAAAATTGAAAAAACATTTATTTTAAAGATAGATTTCTTCTGACTGCTGTTCTGTGCGCTTTTAAATCCTTTATTAGTAAGCAAAATATACTCCAGTGTTATGACAGATGCCTGTATCACTATCTTTATTTTCCTGAAGCATAACTGAGAAATTTCATAATGCAGTTTATTGCAGAGGTGAGAACAGCACCCAGTTCCTAAGTCAAAATAATCAGAGAAAACCCACCACAACAGTGATTATAAAATAAAATAATATAAAATCACATGGATGCTACAATACTGAGCTCTCCTTACATGCAGGTTAATGAGCTAACTAGTAGAGTCTAGAGAGCAATATGCAATTTGGTGCCCTTGGTCTCTCTGTCAAAAGAATACATAATTATTCTTTGCAAAATGGGGCAGCATCAAAGAGAAAATTGAAGAGCTTCTCATCTTTCCACTCAGAGCCTAAATCCTTTTGGATTTGATGATTAGGGAGGGTTGGGAAAAGAAAATTTGATTTAGATCCCATCATATTAAAGAAACATTTGTACTCAGTGGCCAACATTATGAGCAAATACTATGATCAGTATAACATAAAAAGGGCCTCTATCAACATTTCTTTATCTGGTAGTTTCCTGTTTAACATATGTTTTTTTCAGATACCTAAAATTAGGATCCTGTTTTGTTAGGATATTTGTTAAGATGTTAAGGACTAGATAGAGAATCACGGAATCACAGAATATTCTGAGTTGGAAGGGACCTACAAGGATCATCAAGTCCAACTCCTAAGTGAATGCCCATATAGGGGTTGAACCATAACCACTATGGTTTCCTGAGCAGATGATAAAACCTTTGGAATATTTTTTCAGGATGTGAGAAATATATATTCAATTCTTTCCACCTCAGATAATTTCTGTATCCACATCCATCTTAGAAGGGTTTTTAAACAGCAAATTGGAGGATTATCTCCTTTTCTGCTTTTCCGGTCTACAACAGCCTTTAAGCAGAACCATTAGAGAGCTCACTCTCTTGCCTAAGGGGGAGATCAAGAGAGTAAACAACATCTGACATATTCGTCTTGTAGGTGAATGTCTTATCAGAAAATATTTGCACATAATGATGGTAAGGGTAGTCCAAAAATCATACATGAACAGAATGATTGCTGGGAAGGACTTACCTGGTATTTACCTGGCAGATGTTGAAAAGTTGAAAGATTCTGGACAATTGGATAAATCCACTTTAGTATAGTGGTGAGTGTCCCTGCCTGTCACGCAGGAGACCAGAGTTTGATTCTCTGACAGGGAGGCAGTGGTGCTGTTTAAGATTTAGACTTGATGATCCTTGTGGGTCCCTTCCAACTCAGATTATTCTGTGAAATAAATTTCTGGAAGAAAAGTGTCTCCTAAGTCATCCTATTGATGACAACAAAATTTATGCCAGTTGAGTCCGGAAACAATACTTCTTTGCCACTTCCCTGGAATAAGTGCCTGCACACTAGCATTATATAATGTGCAGAGACACACAGAAGACACCAAATAAGAATGTGGCTTACAGAACTACTGGTAGAAAAAGAGGATTTGCCCACCCCCTAGATTCCCATGGACTACTTTGATGACCTCAGACATCTTGCAGCTGCATTCTCCTCATCTTGGTTCTTCTCATACTGGCCTGCCGCTGAGCCACGGGCCAAAGTTCCAGCACTTCTTTATCTCATCCCTGTCCCCAGCACCTCAGGGAGGTGCTCAGTGCCCAGGGCTGGGGCTGTTTCCATCTGCTTTCTGCTTGGGACAGTGAGATCAGCCCTGTCCTGATGCCCCTGGGAAGCCTCCATCCCCTGAGCATCCTGGCACCAGGAGGTCATTGTTCCAAATTCTCCTGATGCTGCAGGGTCAGCAGTTTGAATGCCATCACCAATACATGTTTACCTAACCCTGTAAAATACCAGTACGTTTACCTAACCCTGTAAAATAGAGACTGTACTTAATGCAGGCACAACATGCCTCCATTGTAAAAGAGAGATTCCAAAGAGGATGGAAAAGGGATATTTCATTTTGAGATGCAGTTATGGTTTGGTAACCTTATATCCTTGATGTTATGTTACTGTGAAATACTAGAGTATTTAGAGTGCAAAATAAGAGCTGTTTTAAATAAATCAGCCAAGACCGTTTCCTGTGCATATAATATTGCTAGGATAATATTGCTAATATTACTCAAGGTCCTTGTTTTATCTTCTTGGTCTTGTCTCTCTCTTACAAAGAAAAACCTTGCACCTATAACAGTTCTGTCTCTCCCTCATTCCCCAATTTCATCCCCCTCCAAGACCCTTAATTTGGCCTGACAGTACCTTGAACAAGTAAGATAATAAGAGACACATAAAAAGAAATTAATTTGAAGAATTTTGTGCACTTGTTGGTATTTAGGTAAAATCCTATTTTGATTCCAGGTTAGCCTAAGTAAACCATATAGTGTAAAGGTATTTTCTTAGCCTGCTACAGGTAAACATCTTGCTCTACTACCTTCATTGTAAAGAGAGTAAACTGACCCATTAATCAAAATACCAAACATCTATGTAGAACTATGATTTTATAGGCAAATAGATATACATAAATAATCAATGCATGCCAACTGAACTAAAAAGTGAGGTATGAGGTTGTCTGTCTCAAAGTCATAGCACAGAGCTCACAACTTATCAAAGAGAAATGAGCTAATACAAAAGTATATATAAATTAATCACTCCGAATTTTTGAGATAAGCTGATTATACCAGAAGTTCATCAATTTGTCAGCAGCCATTCAGACTACACTACTTCCAGACTATATTGGTAGAAGTGAAGATCTCTCTCTGCTCTCATCCTGTTCCCAGGTTTTGTGTTCCCTTAGAGCTTTCAAAGGAGAAAGGAGAAAGCAACAGAGACTGTTCTGTCTTGCTGCTGGTGAGAACACCTCTCTGGATTGATCTTGTATTTTATCGCCTTCTTGTATTCCTCCTGCACTTATTCTACATACAGAAGCTAAATTGGGAGAAAATGGCTTTCTTAAAAGATCAAAACCTCAGTAGGCTTTGAACACTTAAATAGTATGGAAGATCACAAGAAGCCCATTCGAGTTAGCAGAATCTGCTTATCACCTTGAATTATATCAGTACCATCTTTCTCTTTATTGCCCTCAGAATGGGCAGAATCAAAGACAGAATGGCATAAAAAAATTACATCCTGTGGCCTGCCATGTGTATGTTAAATCACCAGCAGCTGTCATGATCAGAAAGAGTGGTAGTCTGCACTGAAGGGGATAAATATACTCAGACAAAAATGAGGGCTTGGTTCCTTAGAGGAAGAAGGCAAAACAAAATAAAAATGGAGCAGTATAGACAGTACAGGTGGTGAATGAATAACTAACAATGTTGTATGAGGAATATGGGGCAAGTGCTTTATATGTACATATCTCGGTAGTTCTGGCTGCATTTGTATTCTGTGTTGTTCCCTCAAAAACTGAATGGCAAATGCTTTTAAATGCCAGGATTTTTTATTGTGTTTGTTTATGTTTGCTTGTGTCATACAATAGCTACTACAATGAGCAATGAGCAAAAGTTTGGAGTTTCAGAAGGTAACTGTCCTGTTTGAGGGATAACACTATCTGCTTCTTAGCACAATGAGCTCGCTTCAGCAGGACTTCAGCATGGAGCCACTTTGGTTACCTTTCTTTGAACGAACTGTGGAGGAGATCATTCCTAAGGAACTGTCCCTTGGTTCTTACTCAGGCTGAAGAGTGGCTCCTTCACAGCTCAGAACTGAAAAGAAATTAGCTGTTGAATATAATTTTTATCTAAAAATACTTCCTGGCTGTCATGGTTTAGGGGTAGTATTCTCCAATTTAATGTTCCCACTGAAACCACTCACTTTTTTTTACAAACCATGGCTCACTTCCCCCTCCCCTTCCTCTTTCCCTGTGGCAGGCTGGAGAGGAGAATTGGAGACACAAAACGTAAAGATCATGAGTTGAGGTAAGAACAATTTTCTGGAAGCAGCAGTAAGATAAGAAAGTGAACAGGAACAGCAACAATATAAATTAAAAAAAAATGTAGAAGAGAGGTGAGCAGTTCACATGCAAATGTTCACCACTATACCACCAGAACCACACTACCTTCAACTGGAAGGAAGCCCTTCCCCCTTTCCTATAAAATGACATACAATAATTTCTGGGTCCTGGTCATGCCCCCTCCTGGATACTGCAAAAGTTATCCCTGTCCTGGCCAGAACCAGGACAATGTCTCCAAAGAATGATTTTGAAAATTTCTGGACAACCAGAGGTCAAAGGGTGCAAGGTATTCTCAACATTTTTCAGAAGAAAGCTACTGTATTAAGAGCCCAAATTCCTTACTCCCACAATTGTAGATTCAACATTTCCATCATCTTTGTTTCGACATTAAGCTTTCTTTGTTCAACAAACACAAGGCGCATTTACAGATGTCTGCTGGGAAGGTACAGTGAATTTTTCTTCCTCCCTTAGCTGCATATTTCTGCAATCCATGCTGAGCACTGTTTTGCAGGTAGGAACTTATGCATGAAACAGCGCTGATTTCCTCTTGTTTATAGATTGGGTACCTTTCAACTGATGGAGTCTCATCTGAGGCATCTGTTAGCGCTTCACTGGGAAGTGTCTTTCCTTGATGACATGTCACTCTTCAAGAAGGATCCTTCCCTTTTGTTCCTAATAACTGCAAAGCATTGTTTTCTTTTTGTTAGATGGATCACTTCTCCAGAATTTACAATCTTTAATAAACACATCATCAACAAAATGCTTTCATCTAGTCTTTAGATTTTATAACATCTCTAGAAATTATTTTGCTCCTTCTACATGTTTTGCATAAAGCTGTCAGCAAATCTGTTTACCTCACTCTTGGAGAACTAAAGTTTTACTTTCTAAAAAAATCCTTTGTTCTTCTCTCCAAACTCAGTAACTATTCATCAAATGGCTTGTACGCTTTGGTGGTGGTTTTTTAACCACTTGCTGTGACAACTGAATTGATCATACACAAGCCCAGGGCTCAAATGTCCTACTGGTATCAGTGTAGAAAAAAAAAATCTAAGATCCAGATTTTTATTATATGCAAAATACTTGCAGTAAAGGCTTGAATTTTTATGTTTCAGCATGTGTTACAAATTGACACCATCCAATGTCCCCATAAAAATTTACTTGTCATTCTGTAGTGTATGTAAAGAAGTTACTTGCATGTATCATAAAAAATCTGCTTCATATTTTCTATGATTTGCTGATTATTGAAATGAATGCAATGAATCAGTACAAAGACATAGTATCTTTTCTTACTCATATTTAGGTGTGGACATCAGATTTTTATTTTTCAGAATTAGTAAAAAAAAAACAAAACACATAGGACACCCACTTGCAACAGTTTAATTATTAAAGTCAGCAGCAGGATTTAGATAACCATAGGACCACAAGGAAAAATACTCAACAATAAGAAGTGGGAGCCTAACCAATGTGGTACTGAAATTCAGTGTTACTACATAAAAGATATGTAGAAAAGATGGCCAGGTGAAAAAAGGTAAACAGAGATGAAAATAATCTGAAGATTAGAAATATTCTCCACAGAAATATTAAGACTAGAATCTCAGTACCTGTGTAAGAACAGAGATTGGTCTGGGAACTCACAGACTTCAGAACTAATGAAGACAAAATGCTCAAGTTCAGGTGCTGCTGACCTTTTGGAACTTCATGAGTTTGAATTGGGGCTGCATAGCATAGCCTAGAATGATCCCATCCAAGTTTAGACATCAACATTAGGTGACCCCATTAGGATATGGCAGTAAGTTGCTAAATAATACAGGGAAAGAGAGAATTGTATCAGGGAAAGTTGAAATTGAAGCAGCGCTGAAATTACTTATTGTGCTGCTTGCCTGGCCAAGAAGTAGCTCAAGATAACAGAATAAATGTTGATGCTTCATATAGGCACCAAAACTTAAATAGAACAAACTCAGTTTTAGGAGTCCCATTTTCTTAAGTCCCAAGGCGGAGACTTCTCTGAAAAGTTCAGAGGTACATTGGTCAGAGAAAGCTTAATTTTTTTAAATTTTGGCTAAACTGAGTCATTATGTTCAAACACATTGATCAGATTGTAGAATCATCTGAGTTGGAAGGAACCTAAAAGGATCATCAAAGTCCAACTCCTGGCCTTGCAGATGACATCCCCAACAATCACACCGTGTGCCTGAGAGTGTTGCCTAACTGTTCCTTGAACTCTATCAGGCTTGGTGCTGTGACCACTTTCCTGGGGAGCCTGTCCCAAGGCCCAAACACCCTCTTGGGTGAAGAGCCTAATATACAACCTAAACCTTCCCTGGCACAGCTTCATGCTACTTCCTCAGGTCCCTGTAGTGAAACACTTGGGTCTTACAGCTAAACTTTGCCTTAAACAAACTGGTTTTGGACTAAACCAGAAACAGGCATTAAACAATAGATTCTACAGAGGTGAGGGAGAAGGTGTTTTTGTGCGGGTCCCTTTTCCTCCACCACTGCACAGCCACATATCTCAGAAAGTTTACTCAGGAACTTTGTTCAGAAGCTTTTCCAGGCAAATCCAGACACGCAGACACACACACTCATCCCTCACCTTCCCATCCCTTGATGCCTCTAGACTTCCAGAATCTTCCAGGAAGACTGTATATGCCCATAACTCCTCCCAGAGGAGGTATTAGGATGTTTACTAGAAGAACAAGGGTTATAAACTCCCTAATTTTTGGTCTCTATGGTGGCCCCCACCCCCAGTGAACCAGGACTGTGTATCACAGTCGTGGACAAAAATCTCTCATGCATTGCTGGAGCCACAGGTCACTCTTCCTTCTTTCTCTCTTTCTCTATTTTTCCATTTACAATTTTCCCCTCCTGGAGTGATCAGACGTCTCAGAATGGCTATATACTCCTTTTCAATCTGCTACATTATTTCTCTGTTTCAAAGCAGTTCAAATTTGTTTGCTGTCATTTCACTTCAATCCACCACAAAGGAAACCCTTAACAATGAACCTGGTTGCCATGCCTCAGAAGTGGATCACATCAGTCCTGTCACTGGTCACCAGAGAGAAGACATCAGTGCCTGCCCCTCCACCTCCCCTTGTGAGAAAGCTGTAGACAGGTCTGAGGTCATCTCTTCCCCAGTCACCTCAGTCTCCTCTTTTCGATGCAGATATTTGTGCAAAAGTTTAAGCCCTTATGTGGGAAGTGGCATACCCATCTCTGTGTAAATGCTTCTTAGCAATAATGAAAACATCCCTGGATTATCAACACTGTTCACAGCATAAGTCCTAAACCACAGCTCCATACCTGCTACCTTGAATAAAGTTAACTCTACTCCAACCAAAACCAGCAGGAAAATTATTTTTTTTAACATTTTAATTTCTTTTGACTGTTATTTTAAAATAGAAAATAGCATCTAAAGTTTTAAAACAACAGAAACTCAAGTAGCAACTGCAGTTCATTATTAGCTTGGAAGAAAACAGAGCAGTGACTATTTCCCTAATTGTCCTTAAAGTCATTATTACATATGCAAGTACAATTTGGTACTCTCCAGAGTCTTTCCCTCATTACACTGTGTGATTCACTAAATTACAGGATTGTGATTAGTGCGGCAATGGGTGTCCAAGTGGTATCAGGCAACTACAGGGCTCCTTTTGCGGAGGTCAAGTTAATTACATTGTGCATGACAGAAACCAGGCCAACTGAGTATTGCCTTTGCCACCAGCAATTGACACCTGAGTGTTAATGAGCTGGTAATTAAGAGCTGGCAGAGACAGGCACATTTTAGTGTTTGGGACTGGGATTACCATATGCTTCAATGTCTCTATGCTAAAGGCCTGGAGTTATAAATTTTCTAAAATATACAGATTTTAAAATAACGGGAAGTTCTTGCATTTGCAAATGACAAACAAGAAAACACTGAATGCTCTCTGTCATAAACTTCTGAGAAATCCTCTCTTCCTACTTGTAATAGTTTTGACAGCAATTTATTTTTTGTAATGCGTTTGCCAATATATACTCAGTCTGGAATTGCCTATAATCAAAAGGATGTTTTAAAGTAGCATTGTTATTAATTTCAGTACTGTTTGGCCTTGAAAAGTTTAATCAGAGCTGAACCTGTATTGAAAAATCTTTCTTACAATTTAGAAATCAATGCAATATCTTTCTCAAAGGAAAGAAAAACTGAAATTGGCAAACATTAACTGACATGCCTTTTATTACTAGGGGGGCATAAATACAGAAATATTAGTTGTACATTTACTGAGGGGTTTTTAACTTATTTTCCTGTAAAGTTGTTACGGTATCTTTGCCATTATTAAAATGAAATCTTGTGTTCCAGTCTCTTCACAACATAGCTTCATTGAAAAGTCATGTATCTTGGCATTTCTAGATATCCAGGATGGAAATTTTCAAGTCTTCAGTATCACTGACAATATTGACTTAACTTTTTGTGAAGCTTTTCTCAGTCAAACAATGGTTACCAGGCCCTTCCTAGGTAAACAGAAAGGCGTGGGTTTGTCTGCACCATGTCACCTAGCAAGAGTGGAATTCTGGCTGCTTTTGCAGAAGGTAGTGGGAGAGGAAAAAGGCAGCTCTGCAGGAGTTACTTTCCCAGTGCATTTATGCTCCTTTGAAAACAACCTCTACAGACTGTCCAAATTTATGAAGAAGAAAGATGATGAAGGAGGGTGATCTTAAGGAGAACTGAAAAGTGACTGGCATGAAGGAAAGTCTGATGACAAGTTGGGAGGGAGGAGGTGGGGAGGGAGACTGCAAGTTTAGAGAAGGAAAAGCTATGTGGTAGGGAAACCAGCTCTGAAACATAGTCCCAGAAACATAATTGCCAGAAAATATAATCCCAGCAAAATCAGATTGTTGGAGAAGAACAAACTGTGTGGTAATCCCGGAAAATCAATACTACCAACACTTATGCTTATGTTTCAAATACATATTCCGATTTTAATTTATTGTAATGTTCCTCAAATTCTGTGACTCTTTGCAGCTCAACTTCAAATTTAAAATACTATATATTTAAGCCAAGTACATGAACAGAGCAAGGTAAATCAAAAACACTCCAATGATTTTTAGCATTATTATGAGTTTCATGAGGTTAACTCTGCATGTTCAGCATAAGGAATGTTTATTGGGGTCTGTAGGGGGCCTGGTTGAGCCCCCTGGCCTGTAGCAAGTTTAAAGCCGTACCAGCTACAGTTTTTTCATGTATACAGACTGACTGAATACAGTGGCTTAGACAATTTTCTTCTGGCTTTACGAATCCACAGAGTGTTCACATCAGGTGAAAAATGTATTAACACTACTGAATCTTAGTTGTGGGATTTACTCCTAATTTTCTTCTGTGGAGGAGTTTGGTTTTTTATAATGCCGCTGAATCCTCTGCAGGACATACAGCCTTTTATATGTAGATTGCTATAATTATGCTTTGAAATAGCTTTGAATTCCCAGTAGCTTAAAGGAGAACATGAAAGGGCAAATGTTAGGCTGAGCTGAAGGATATGAAAGTGGCATGTATGTCTGTCTAAAATGAGATATAGGGATGAGCAGCTCTTTACACAGCAAAGCCAACTCTTGACAAGTTATTGAAGGATCTTGGCAGCCACAGAGGGTGGCACAGGAGCACTGCGTGGGGACAGCTTATCAACTTACATTTTTCTTTTTTAACATGGAAAGGTGAGCAGGTGCTAAGTGAGGTGGGAGAAGGAGCCCACCAGGAAACCTGAAATCCACCACTAAACCATGTCCCTAAGTGCCACATCTACATGTTTTTTCAAAACTTCCAAGGATGGTGATTCCACCACTAACCTGGGCAGCCTGTTCAAATGCCTGATCATAATTTCAGTGAAGAATTTTTTCCATTTTTTCCTAATATCAAACCTTAACCTCTCTTGGCACAACTTGAGACCATTTTCTTTTGTCCTATATGCCCTACTCCTGATATTTAGCAGCATAAATATATATTGTTGAGAAAGAATAGCCATGAAAATTCTTCTAATGAATAGAAATATGTCAGGTACCTTCATAAGTAAATGATTTCCTCATCTGTATGTTTTAATGCAGCCTTCTAGATAATAAGTGTGTATAGTTCCTTTGTCTTTTTTTTTTTAAATCTCTATGGAATTGTTAAGGTGCGGGATTTTTCCCCCATTCATGACAGGTAGAAAAAGTTGGGGTGGTGAAGTCTGGAGACGGGAAGTCTCCAGAGAGACTTATAGCACCTTTCTTTGTCTAAAGGAGCTACAGGGGATCTGCAAATGGATGGCACGTTTAGATTAGATATTAGGAAGAAATTCTTCACAGTGAGGGTGTTGAGGCACTGGAGCAGGTTGCCCAGAAAAGCTGCAAATGCACCATCCCTGGAATGGAGTCTTGTTTGCTGCTGCAAACGGCTGGCTGGTTCCTTTGTGATGTGTCGGTTTAACTGGTACTGTTATTGAAGTTTGGGTTTAGGTATGGCTTGGAGATGGAACAGAAAACTGTGGTAGTTCTAGATGTATGAGAAGGGCTTAAATACTTCACAGATATTAAGAATGTTACTCTCAGATAGATAAACTAGATCAGCTCCCAAAACTTCTTTGATTACATGTCTATAACATTATTAAAAAAAAAAAAAGCAAACCCAACATATGAGTATATATTTATGAAATATACACATGCATTACTGAGCTACTATGGACATTATAAAACATACATAAAAATAGAGATAAAAATATAATAAATATATAAATAAATATAATAAAGAAGAAACGATCCTATTTAAAATAAATTCTTATTTTATTTATTAAACGTCCAAAAATAGGGGGTTTTCTGCACCCCAATGGATTGTCTTGCACACCCCGAGGAGTAAATACACCCCACTTTGGGGGCCATTGACTCACAGTACCTTTATAATTGACCAAGTAAAGATACTAAATCTCAGCGTGGGAGAAGCAAGAGATGATATAACTTGAAGAAAGTGTTTTTATGACTGTAGAGTTCATGGTCCTATTTCTAACACGCTGATTTCCTTCTCTTCTTTCTCTGTGTTCAAATTCTTCACTAGATAATCAGCTTCATGAGGTCAAATATCTTTATTCAAATTCACTGGCAGTGAGAATTGAATTTGGCTTGGAAATACTTAATGAATTTAGTTATACCCTTTGCTGATACTCTTTGCTATGATCATTATCTTGCAACTACTTCTAGAGTTCAAGTTTTTTGGGTATTTAAAGGTTTTTGAAGGGATCTTGGAATCAAGACCTATTAATTTCTTGAAACCGGACACAAGTTTGTATATTGAAGTTCAGGCGTATGTTCCACTTTCATTTTTAGGTGCTAGTTATTTGCTGCTAGCTGTAGTTCTGTAATGAAAAAGGTGACAAGAATATTTTCTTCCCTATAAAAACAAACTTTTGGCAATTTGAAGGGAGAGGGAACTTAGTGAGAAGTATGATTTTTCTTGTATAATCTGATATCTTGGAATTATTTGGTTTGTCTTTTGGTCAAGGAAATTATTTTTTAAAAAAAGCCTTCTTTGGCCAACTATTTCAGAAAATTGCATGAAAATCCTCATTGAAGTGAGAAGACAGTAGGTTGTATGTTTTCATTCTGAAAGGGAATCCTTCCTCCCAGCGAATGCAGAGTAGCTTCATTCACCCTGTCAAATGAAAGATCCCAGAATCCAAAAACCAGATTTATCATTAAGCACAATACTTGCAGCAGAATAAGAAACTAACTCAGGGAGAGATTTAGCTGATGTATTTTAAGATGAGTAATTAAGAAAGAATATTTCCACGTTCCATAGCTCATTGGTCCTATAACCTCAGAAAGAACAGCTGTTGTGTTCTGTGTATTTTAATAGGACAAAATCAAAAGGGGCCGGTAATGTGTGTTCACAGTAATGCAATGCAGGGATCCTTGAGCCTAGCTCAGATGTCTCAAGCATGAAATCCTGCCCTCAGTAAGGAGTTTTCCTCCTTGCCCCTCAAGATGCAAACGTGTGCTGTAGTTGCTGTTTTATGTCTGGGACCTATCTGGTGTCTGTCTGTGCTGACTCTTCTAAATGACCTCTTTGAAATCTTTCAGCTGAGATGTCTACATACAGTAGATGGGTTCTGTTTAGTTGAATAATTATTGCAGATTCATTATGTAGTATATAGACCATGTTAAAACTGGATTCCAGAATGGAATGAACACCAGGGCTCTGCAGTTAACTGACAGGGAATGCTGACTGAAAAGAGGATGCCAGAGCCTATTTTTTGTTTACTCATTCCATAGAAAATCTGGAAAGTAAGATTCTCATTTAGGCAATTAACTTGCAAACTGGCATTGGGTTCAGATGGTATAAATTGTAAGAGGTGAAATATTAGATAAGAGTTTGAGTGCTTGGTGTTTGGAGTGCATGACAAAGGTTTTGCTGATCAGGCAAGCTGAATCTAATATTAAGTTGTGGCTGGATAGGGAAGGGAAACTGTATATGATTTTCTGGAAGCTGCTGCACTCTTGGACATATTTTGCTTTCTCTAACAAGAGAAAGGGAGATAAATGGCACCATTCCTAGTGTGGTCAAACTGGGGAAGGTTCTGGTGAACAGAGTGAAGTGGTCAACTAGATGGGCAGCAAGAGGAGATTGGTTTCAGGAGGGAGCTGCTGGCCAAGCCCAACTTTAGGAGCAAGGACAGACTCTGAAGACCAGAGGTTATCTGATGTCTGCTCGACTTGAAAAAGGGCTGAAAGCTGTTGGGCTAGTAATTAGGACTGTGAGGGACTCCTTCCCTTATTTCAAGGGTGTGAGTAAAGGCAGGAAAGTGTTCCTGCCACTTGAGCACTTTATTCATCTGATAACCTACTGGATTTTTTTTCATGCTTGTGTATTGTCTTGCAAAATCATATCTTGGTGCATTCTGAGACAACACTGTTGGAATCTTTGAGATTGTTCTCTTTGAAGAGGCACTGAAGGTTTAGGCAACCCCCTCTCCAAGTTATGTTGAGCTCAAGTCTCAGTATGTTTCCAGGTTTTTTCAACCTGGTCTCTTTCCTTTAAAGCAAAGAAGAAATTTGAATGGAGGAATTGGAGATAAGCAAAGGTTCATACTTTGAAGTTTAAGTTACAGATACTTACTTGGCCATTCTTATTCTGTAGGGAGGTTCATGTTTTCTGGTGCATGGAAATCTTATTTTTCATTATTTAAGGAAAAAACCACTTTTAAATTGTCTACAGATTCCAATTCAGAGAGAGTAAGATTTCTGAACTTGTCTGATCAAAATAACCTCACTTAATTTGAAAGAAATTGCATTTCATACTGCTGTTTTTAAAACACCTGGTTATTCTGGTGCCTACAATAAAACTGCTGTTTAAATGTCTTTTTCTGTGAAATGCCTTTAATCATGCTGGGTAGAAAATTATTTTTCCTAGTGCTCACTTCTTGCTTAATATTAATCTTTCCCACTACCTTTGTGAGTCAGATTTATATAAAAAAATGTGCCACTGGACAGTTCAAAAAGCAATTTAATGATTACAGAATTACAGAATCGCAGAATACTATGAGTTGGAAGAGACCCACAAAGATCATCTAGTCCAACTCACCATCTAACACCTGTGCAGAGACCGAACGCACACCCCAGAGTGGTAAACATAAACCTAAATCCTTCAGAGGCGCACAGGCCACTCCGAGCCAGAAGAGACCCACAGGACCATCCAGCCCTACACTCCCCAGCTAGACCATGTCACTAAGCTCCTCATCCAGTCTTCTCTTAAACACCTCCAGGGACAGCGACTCCACCACCTCCCTGGGCAGTCCATTCCAAATGAGCATTACATCCCTTATCCACCTGTTTGATTAAGATTACTTTATATTTATATTTTGGGAATGCTACACTGTTGGCTCTTTGGACTGGTATGTTGCATCTCAGTCATCAGTAATTTATTTCTTGGAAAATCAGTGCTTGAGAACTGACTGTGTAGAAATGAAGGTAGATGCCAAGACTGAAGCTCATCATTACTTACCCTCTTACAAGAAAGTATGAACAGGTGGACTGGTAAGTCCCCTTGGCAGAGCAATATCTTCAATGGCCTCAGTCTCATGCCTTGCGGATAATTAATTTCATAATACATTACCAAGCAGTGGTCTGACTGGGATTAGCCTCAAATGCACCTGGGGCAAAAGATGCTGACCTGTAGCACAGGGTATGCTGCTCATCCTTTGAACCTCTTCCTCTTTCTTACAGATGGTGTAGAATACATGAGCAAATGTTAGATTTTGAGGACTGAAGTGGCACCCTGATACTTTTACTGATTTTTTAGGCAGAAGAAATAGATATATAAGCTCACAAGCTATGCCCCATCCATTCTGATCCTTTTGTACTGTTCTTTAGCAAGAATAACTTTGTATCTAAATCTGAGGTCTTGACGCCCTTTTCTTAAATCACTTTCATCTCTCTCCTATCCTCATTTGATTTTGACAAACGATCTTTCCTTTCACTCTGACTCTTAAGAGGAGAGCTGTGTCTCTAGTCAGAGGAGAGAGTCGAGTCACAAGGCAGGTTCATGCATCCACTGGTCTACAAACCACCATTCCTCTTAAAATACAGCTGTACAAGTTAACAAGACACCCTCTACAGATTGTCTAGAAGTATACAAGTTTGTGAAATGCCTATGGCTTTCTTAGCTTCACATTTTTATAGATTGAATTTTGTTGATTTGGGCATCATCTTTAGGATGCTTCACTCAAAACTCTTCTCTGAAGAAATCAGAATAAAATGCAGCTTAATAAATTAGGTTACATGCTAAGAGTTTTACAGCACTCAGAAAAGTAGAGAGGACAGTATACCAGGTGATGTTAGGAGCATTCCTTATCACACTGAACCTTGATTCTCTTGAAACCATACAACCATTATAGTTATACCCCGTCCTTCGCAAGGAATGGGACAGGCCACAGGCCTCGCGAAACGTCAAACTCGCAAATATGTGCAGATCATTAATATGCACACAGATCACACCCATTGCTCCATCCCCAGCCAATCAGGAGTGCTGGGGAGCCTCTTCGACTCCTCCTCACAGGCTCTTGCAGCGCACAGGAGGAAAGAGAAGCATTTCTGTGCCCTGTCTGCCTCGGGGGATCCCCCCTGAAAATCCCTAGACTTTTCTTCAGCCACACTGTGTCTTCTGCATCTGCTGCCGGCAGCGAAAACCCCATGCCGCTGCTTCCCCCCCGCCCCCTCCCCAGCCCCCATGCTCA
The DNA here is from genome assembly GCA_013390025.1 of Pitta sordida. Taxonomy (NCBI): domain Eukaryota; kingdom Metazoa; phylum Chordata; class Aves; order Passeriformes; family Pittidae; genus Pitta; species Pitta sordida. The sequence goes on from WEKX01024758.1 coordinate 157,464, forward strand.
TCCCGGCCATGTGCCTGCCCTGTGTCCCAGTCCCGTGTCCCGGCACTGCATCCCCGCACTGTGTCCCAGGCCCACGTCCCAGCCCCATGGGCAGGCTGCGGCAGCGGAGTGAGCACGTCTCGCTGACATGCCATGGCCAGCCCCACTTTCCTGGGGCACTTCCCTTCCCTGCTCGTAGCCAGGGAAACAATAACACAGATGCACGCACACAAGCACTGCCCGCTCACAACTTGCAGCCGCTCCACACACATGGGCAGGCGAGAGACACTCAGAGACCTAGTTTAATTAAGCGTAGGCAGGTGGAGGGCTCATCTTCACCTGGTGTCTCACGCCGCACAGGGCCCTGCTCTGACTTCTACAGTGGCCATCCCCGTCCCACAGCCCCTGGCAAGCCACAGAAACCGCGCGTCCTCCCCGTGGGGCCGGCCCAGTCCTGCTCCTGCACCGCCCCTCAGTAAAGCAGAGGCACTGTGCATGCATCAGCCAGGGAACTTCGCAAATGCTTGAAACCGGACTGCGGGAAATTTATATCACAAATCGCCGGGATCGCAATGGCGAGGTCGCGATGCACCGGGGACATATTGTACATGCTTTTTATCCAGGAAATATGTACTCTGTTTTGTCAATTGCTAATACAGGCAGCTCTGTCTGCTACTCAGTGGCTACTGGGGATTAAATCATCCCTTGCCCTCTTTTTTGAATCTCTCACATCTGTCTGTGATAGCATTGCTTTCAAGAGATGTCACTGCTTTGAATGCCTGTCTTCTCTCAGCATTTCATATTAGTACATGGTTGGATGGTGATTGCTTCCTGTGATGAGCTGGGATTGAATTGATGACCAAATTGACTTTTCATGTGCAAATTTGGGCATGACAGTGAAGAATTACTACTGAGATTTGCAATAAATGCAATTAAACATTATTGTACAGCTGGGAGAGAGAAGGAAGTAAATTGTTAATCTAGATGGGGAAGTACATTCTGTTTCTTCCTGTTTTCAGTGAGGTGAAAAACTAGTATCTGCATGTGGATCACTTATGTTCTTTAATTCTAGGAGCAAGGAGGACTGGATAAGCCCATCCAGCATCAGCATGTCTTTGAGTGACCTGTTACATAGTTTGTTTAAGTTAATGGTGTTAGTTTGAAGAGTTTGTTTTTTAAGATATATTTTCTATGCTATATAATCTTTTAAAACTCTCACTTGAGAAAGATAAAATCTATAAAACTAGGTTCTTCACAGTGACTATTCCAGACTGACTTTAAAAGAAGATGTGCAGAAAACATGAAAGCTAACCAGATAAGTGCACAGGTCTTTTTTTTTGTGAGTTTCATTACATCCCTGATGAAAAATGACAAGATAGCTTTTTTATATATTTGATCAGCTGGATTTTGTTTAAAGAAGAGAGGAAGGAACTAAGCTTTAAGAATACTGTTGTCCTTGAAAGGAGGAAAAAAATGGTAAACCCGATTCCTTGCAATGAATAATCTGTGTCATTCAGTAAGATAATGTGGACTTTCAAAGTGTATTTGCACATATACTAATACAACTTTTTAAGAAAAAAACCCCAGGCCTTATATTTGTTCTTAACTCTCTAGACATCTGAAGAACCTGATCCTGCATAGTATTACCTTGTATATTAAATTGGAAGTTCAGTGTTTCATTTCTAGTATAACTTTGGAATATGTAATTGTTTTGCAATATCATTTGAGCTGCATCACTTGTGAGGAGCAAAAGAGATTATTATTATATCTCAAAAGTATGAAAGGCTAGTAGTGGGGCAAAGAAGGCACTAATGTGCTCAGAACAAATATGTATATATCTGACTTCGAAGAAATGTTAGAGAAGGAGAAGAACTGGGAATTTATTTACATAACCATGAAACACTTCCTATCCCAGAAAATGTGTTGGATTGAAAGAAGTTGCAAGTTATTTAATATGACAGAACAAAAATCTAGCTGCTGCTGAAAACAGAAGGTGAAAAAACAGAATGGACGGGTGATATTTAATGAACAGTAACTGTGTATTATTTAACATCAGAAAAGAATCTATATAGCCAGATTAAAGACAGATGACCTTTTTAGAGTTTGGTTAACCTTTTGGTCACTTTTGAGAGTTATCACTTATGAAGACAAAGGTCAAGCTAAAGCTTGGTCTTCATATATTATTTTTGCCTGTGATGAAAGGAATGACTTTCTGTTCTGCTTTCTTAAGGAGCTGTAGGAGTTGCTCAGTTTAACAAGAGTAGTGTATGCAATGCTTTTGATTTCCTAAGCCTTGTCAAAAGAAGGGAAATAATTTTGAAGGGTGAATCCTTTTGTACTAAAAGGATCATCTCTGATCTTTAATATTTTCAGTATCTTCTTGTTAGTGTTAAAAAAAAAAATTGTGGAAGAGATAGATGCTTTATAACTTGATGCATTACTCCTGAAATCAATATGATTGCCCAAAGCTGCACAAAGTAGTCTTTGGTTTGGGGTGGGAAAAAAGACAATCAATTATGCCCAAGAACAACATGATAAAACCCAGCATATGTGTTAGTTACCTGTGGAATAATAGGCATACAGACTCCTGATTAGCCAATTTTTTGTAAACATGGCATGCTGGTTTTTTAGCTAGTCTTGAGAAATCCATGGCTAGTCCCTCACTAGGAAACCTGTCTAACAGTTGCTAAATCTGACAGATTATTGATGTGGTGCTGTTTTGTGGTGTTTGCGGTTTGGGTTTTTTTGCTTGTTTTGGGGTTGTTGTTTTGTGTAGGGCTTTTTTGTTGTTGGGGTTCTTTTTTATTTTTGTATTTGCATCTTTTAGTTCAGTATATATGTATAATTGGAGGCTTACTTCAGATTTCTCTTTGACTAGTTTTAACATTTAAGTTGCTGTTACAGTTAAGGAGAATACTTTCTGAATTTTTGTAAGGCTATTTTCATCTACCCTTTTTTAGCTAGCATAGCCAAAATCAAAATTAAATTAAAATTTACATCGCACAGGAAACATGCATATATGATGAAATATCCAAGTACTTATCTTAGTGGTTTCTGTGGAAGTTTAATATCTCTCTGGAGAATGAATTGCACACACAGGGAATAGGGACTGCAGGTGAGAGATACAAAAGCTGTCACTTGGGCTTTTCTTTCTCTTGTAAGAGCAGCAGATAGAACTGTCAATAGTTTTGAATATATAGGCTACAATGTATACAAAAACTTTTATAAGTGCAAATAATGAAATGTCTAACAGTGACCAGTTTGTTCTTGTGTTGTGTTGCTTTTTTTCCTGGAACTTTAACTTAACATTTGCACCAATCAAAAAAATCTTATGCTAACATTAATTTTAGTGAATGTTTTATGGAAGGTTTGAATTGAATAGGAAAATATCTCTCCCGGAATCCTCTTGGAAGACTATGCAGACTGTGGTGTTCTGTGTGTTACACAAGATTGCCCTGTTACACAGGATTGTCACTCCACTCCCTAGGCTGTCTGTTCTAATGTTTTGCTGTCCTTTCCATGTAGAAATTCCTCCTGATGTCCAAACTGAACCTCCCCTGGCACTGCTTGAGGCCATTTCCTCTTGTCTTATTGCTTATTAACATCAAGAAGAGGCCAACCCCCACCTGCCTACAGCCTCCTTTCAGGTAGATGTAGAGAGCTCTAAGGTCTCCCCTGAGCCTTCTCTTCTCCAGTGTAAACAACTCATTAAGCTATTTAATAACCCTAACCCTAACTATTGACCCTAGCCCTAATCCTCACATGACAGTATCTAGGCCCCCTCACCAGCTCTGGTACCTTTCTCTGGACTTGCTTAAACACTGCAATACCTTTCTTGCAGTGAGAGGCCTAGAACTGGACAAAGGACTCACGGTGCAGCCTCGCCAGTGCTGAGTACAAGGGCATGGTCACTGCCCTGGTACTGCTGGCCACACTATTACTGATACAGGCCAGGATGCCACTGGCTTTCTTGGCCACCTGGCCACGCTGGTGGTTTATGCTTATCTGGGTGTCAAACAGAACCTCCAAGTCCTTTTCTATTGGACTACTTTCCATCCACTCTTTCCTCAGTCTGTAATGATGCATGGGCTTGTTGTGACAAAAATTTTTAACTTGATATCCTAACACACGTCCCCTTCCCCAAACTTCTCCCAAAAACCCAAAACAAAACCAGAAATCCCCAAACCAGAAATCCCCAAACCACATGTAATATATGTAACGTGAATAAAAATAATAGTGTTACAGGCTGTGTTCATGTTGGCTCCTTATAGGGTCAGAAACACAATGTGTATTGCATACATATGGATTAGCAGAAAAAGCATGCAGGAAGGGCTGAGGGTGACTTGCTCTTTCTTTCACTCAGTCATTAACAAGACTGACTCAGGGACCTGATTGTCTTTGCACTGGATCTAATCTGTTGCTATACCAGGTCGAATCAAGGATCTTTCTACCCTGCTACCTTAGAGCTTGCTGCATTCACTGAGGAGGTGCAAAGAATGCATGACATGGAATTCACACTGCTATACTTCACCATCTGGAATTGTGTCTGGGCAGTCATATTGTAATGTAACTGTATGTGAGTCTCTGCAAGGAGATCCCGTGGCAGATTTGCTGTATTTTTGCAGTGACCTGCAAAATTTTGATGACAATTTTCATTAATTGCTTTTAACTTCATTTAAACCTCCTTCATGATGACTCTACTGGGGGCTGTCTTGTTTACTCTCGTCCTGCTGTAGAAAAGAGTAAATTTTGTCTTCAGCTTCTCTATGAAGTGTGCAGTTTTGTAGGCTACTGTTCTCTCTGTCCTTCTTTTCAAATGGCAAACTATTCTACTTAATCCCTTTCTAAAGAAGATTTTCCCATACCTTTGATTATCCTCACAACATTCTGGATATTTTCTACTTTTTCAATCTTTTTGAAATGGGATTAATAGAATAGTGTGCAATATGAGTTCATAAACTCATATGTGTTCTCCTTTAGCGGTATCTTGACGAGTTTGGGTTTACTGTTCCTTTTCTAGTAATTTAAAAACTTCTATGTATCTGCTTTTGAAAAGTAAGTTAATTGTAGTAATTTTCCTTGGCGGTAACTCTCCTTAAGTGTTTGTGAAGCAAAAACCATTTTTTTATTCATCTTTGCATTCATTTTTGAATTCATCATACAAAATGAATGTATCTTCGCATTCATTTTTGTCCTCACTCATCTGCTTAAGGTATTCTCCAAGCTGTCATAGTAATCCTCAGCTCTTGAACTATAAACTCTATATCCTACTGTCCTTTTTCTTCATGTGTCATCTACCTCTCTGACCCATCTTGATCACTTCAGTGCACTGAACAGTGAAGAACCACCTTGAAATACTGTATATACATGTATTTCAAGGAGTGTCTTAGCCACTCCTTTGAAAGGACAATTTACGTTTTTCATTAATAAGTGTTCAAAAGATAGGAAATGAAGGGTGGGATCTTCTCTCATCTAATTACAACTCAGTTTTTAGGATACTTTAATGAGGATTTATGACAAGACTTTGAGGAAGCATATGTATAATTTATTGACAAGATTATCCCTGTGTTCCATGGCCCCTTTGAAGGGCTTCAGCTAGAACTAAGAAGTGATTTCTTATCCTAAACAAATCAGTCTTCTTTCCCTTGTATTCATGTCTGCCAGTTTTGTTTTTTTAATGGGTCTTACTTGTTGCTTTGCACACAAGGGATGGATTACAATTTACTGTTTGCTTGAGACCAGTTTTAAAGATCGTTACATGGCAAACAGACAGACCTCCTCTTCTGTATGTGCTCATGCAGGTGACAAGTTGCTGCAGTTATTCAGCATCTTTGTACTCTGTTCCCTTGGGACCATTTAGATGAACAGTTGAGTGGCTGTCTGTCATTTGTCTTTTGTGCACATTTTGTGAATTTATTCTAAGATGTTTTTGACTGATAACTGGGTCAGGTATTCAGATTCAGCTGTGAACTAGCATGTTGGCAATGCAGTGAAAATGTGAGTGAATGGTTCTGAGGGCTGTGCTGGAATAGCCTGATTGCTGTGGTTAATATAATCTCTTCCTGTGTCTGTCTTTAAAATACAGGCAATTTATTAAAGCTTTGGCTACATTTAAATGAGGACTGCCACATCAAGCAAATGAATGAGGTTTCCTACCCAGAGCATGGCTGTCTCATCCTGACTCTTTGGCTGGACTGTTTCTGGCTTCACTACTTGTGAAATAGTGTGAACCAATAGGGATGGATGTACAATGTGAGCTGGGAGGAGTTGATGACTTCATCTGCATACTTGAAGCATATCAATACACCCTTTGTCTTTTTTTTTTTTTTTTTACTTTAGATTAATTCCATGGGTTGAATATCTGTTCGACAGGAGTAAAAGGGGTGTTGTGATCCAGCTTCAGCCAAAATGAACGCAATGTCTACCCTACTGTGCAAAATGAAACACAACAAATATGTATATTTGACAGCTTCTTAAAGTGTGTTTCCAAGCACCTGGTGTTCTGTAGGATACTGAAGTCTGCCTCAATTCTTAACAAGGCAGGACCAATTGTGAAGTTGCTTTGAGATATTGTTCAATACCTATTCCTTTGTGGATCTGTTCTGATGTGTGAAAGGACTACTCCAAATTCTCTACTTCCAAATGTCATGGGTTCATCTGCTGTGTGTCTGTGCATCCAAAGTGGGGTGAGGATTTATCTCAAAGCTATGGCTGAAGTCTTATTGTAGACTTTACCTAAAGCATAAAAAACCTGGCTCACTCTAAGAGGACTTGTCTGTTACAAGGCTGCTACTAACATGGAGTGACAGTGGAATTTGGAACCGTCTAGTCTGAAATTAAAAACAGTTTTGCCTGTGTAAGAGATACCATACTTGACATTTATGTTTTATTTATGAATTGTATGTGTCGTTTTGATTCTACATACTTGATACTGTTGTCTTGATATATAGTTTAGGCTTTTGTTAAGTAGTTTTTGTAATGGAGGTCTAGGAGATTGCTTTTACTCCTTGGAAATAAAAAGGAAGAATTCAACTGATTACATCAATTCTTTGTTATTTGACTTTTTTCTTTGTTTAGAAAAGCAATAAGGTTATGAGTTTCTCATCTAATAATGAAAACGTCTGGAATGATTTACATCAACTGTTCGTCAAAATTAGAAAAAGGGGGATGAATGTAAATTGAGGACTATTGTGCCAAGCTTCACATTGATGAAAATGAAATTTGGTCTTTAGTTACACAAAGCTGGATTTACAATGGAAATATGAATAGCCATTTGAATCTATAGCATGTTTTTGAGGTGCCATTCATATATACGTGTTTTCTTTAAGACTTCCTTGCTTAAATATGACTTCTCCTGCAGTTTTATCCCAATTCTTACCTTGAGGTCTTTATAGTGACTTAATTCTCTGTTCTGTACTATGTATCTGTATTTGTTTGATGATAAAGTAAAAATAAAACATTGCCAAACATGTCTAGTCAATAAAATTAATTTGACCTCTTCATATCTAGTATGTCTAGGACACAAAGGTATGTAGTAAGTTGATGGTGACTTTTTCTGGATATGGCGAACAAATTGAACGGCATGCCTTCAAAAGTGCTGAAGTAGAAGAGTACATAGAATAAAAGGAACAAAAAACCCAAGGGAAAGCATGTTAATCTTTGCATATTAAAACCCTGCTTTAGTCAATATGTGAAGAGATTTTATAGAATAAAATAGTCTGTACTTCATGGCTTGAAGAGATCTCTGCAACACTTTAAATGGCAGAAATTAAAGCACAGAAATCTTTTTTGTTTAAGATTATAAATAAAAGTTTTCTGATGTCTGATATTCAAAAAGGCCTCTTGATATAACCAGGACACTGGAACAAGTGTTTGAGTTCTTTGTGTTACTGTTGTTTTCTGAAAGCACTTTGACCTCAGAGCAGCACATGCAATTGCTTGTGCAGGTACAGTGAACTCATAGATCTTTAACTGGATTTGGATTTGTGAATATTTACTAACTAGATGATGGGCTCTTTCAGGTAAGGAAGTTTCCTTGGAAAAAAGTAAATTTGACTGTAAAGGATTGACATAGCATTTGTAATGATATGCAGTGTTTACCACATCCCTATAGTACTTCAAAATGGGATGTAAGCACTTCATCAAAAACCAATTTTATCTAATTGTGTTTTTGTGTCACTAGCTTAAGTTGCAAAGATTCAAAAAGAACTTGTTTTAGTAGAAATCTGACAGTGCTGGTCTTAACAGACTTTTTCAATTAACATTGATCTGAATTAGGAGTGTCTTTAAATAAAATATCGGCATCTTAATGAATGTTGAGCAGATTTATGCCCTTTATCTATCCTTTGACCTTAATCCTTGTAATTTATCTGTGTGTCCAATTCAGATATTCACATTAAGTTACTTATTCTGTCTTTCCCTTTTCTTTGGATTTTGAATGAGATAGGGTAAATAATGGATTTTTCCTGTGTAGACAATTTGTCCGCTTACTCCCTAACTTCTCAAATCATCATTATCAGTTTAACACTTTATTAATAAAAGACACTCTAGTCTTTCCAAAAGAAAAGATAGTATGAAGAATAATGGAAAAGTAGGGTAATTGAAACTGTTCCTATTGCATCTGATGGAAATTATATTAATTATGTTGAACTTTGCAGGCGCAAGTAATAGTTGTTTTCATGAAACTTAGTTTGAGTAAAATTATTCTTGAATCAAGGCCATCAAATCTATTACTAAGCTTAACTCTTGAGTTGTCACTATTTGTGAAATAACAGGTGGGCTTTATGTTAAAGTGCCTTTTAACAAAGAAGTGTCACTGTTTATTAAATTGCTTGGAAAATAAGATTCCCTAAACGTTTTAATTGATTATTACAAGGATAAGCTTGCTTCAAACATTTTTCTTCATACTGAGAGATACATGAAATACTGCAGAAGAGATCATCAGCTGCCTTATGACAGCAGTTGCCTCATTAAGGTGTTATCTGGCTCCTGATTCAAGTCTCCCCATGAAGTGAAGTACTTCACTCAATGCTATTACATCTTATGATGTTTGCCTATTGTCAGATTCTGCCTCTGGAAGATGTAAACTATTTGCATTAGCAAAAATTAATTTAAAATTCTCCCTTGCATAGCGGCTTTGTAAGAGATTTGACATGTCAAATTCTGACTACTGTTTTAACCTGAAGATATTGTTGGCCAGAGCCTGCCAAGTCCTGATGTGCCCAGCTGTGATGACTGGCAAGAGCCCCAAGGAAGAGCAACTGCATAAATAACTTTGTTAGCCTCCATTGATGGATCCATATGTCTGTGAGAATCTCTCTACAGGAATGAAACTCTGACACTTGAAGCTTGCTTTGCACTTCAAGTGGAGATGTCAAATGGGAAAGGCAGCCAACATATTTAACAGTAGGATAACACAGCTCAGTTGGCAGGCACCTTTTCTTGAGCTAGCAGAAAATTATTTTGAAATTATACAAGATTTGGTGCTTAATACTAACAGTATTAATCAAAACTAGTTCTGAAGTTCTAAACAGCCACTGAGACTTTTCCAATGCCTGAGCCTGCTAGGAGCACAGGAGGTCAGCCTGCAAAACACCTGTGCTTGCTGTGAGCTGGTAAGCGACTTGCTCTCCATGATAACAGGGCTAAAGGAAGAAGTACAAAGGCTGAAAAGTAATCATGGTTATGTACAGGAAGTGGACAGTGTGATCCCAACCTCTGGGGACTCTTGGGAGCCCGAATATCCCCATGTACCTCATATTCCCCAACATGAGGTGGGAGAAAGTAACCCCGAGGATGAGGAGGACTGGGAACAGGTCTCCACCCATGGGGGTAAGGCATCCCTCTCCCATCCTCCACCACCCTTCCAGATGCCATTGTATGAGCTGCCCCTACAGAACAGGTTTGGGGTACTGCACTTTGGGGATCAGGAGGACGACATGGAGGGAGACCCCCCACCTGGTACACCTACAAGAACAACCTCTTCCACTAATAGAATCAGAACCTCTAGTCTCAAAGGGAAGAGTAGGGTGGTGATTGTTGGGGACTTCCTTCTGAGGGGAACAGAAGGGCCCATCTGTCGACCGGACCCATCCCACAGGGAGGTCTGCTGCCTCCCTGGGGCCCGGGTATGGGATATTGCTGAGAGGCTGCCAAACCTAATTCAGCCCTCAAACTATTACCCCCTGCTGGTTGTGCAGGCCGGTTGTGCAGGCCGGTTGTGATGAGATCAATGAGAGGGGAACCAGGGAGATCAGGGAGGGGTTTAAGGACCTTGGTAATTTGATCAGTGGGACAGGGGCACAGGTAGTCATCTGCTTTGTACCTGTAATGGTGGGACTGAACCCCGGAAGGAGGAGGATGATTCTTGTTCTTAAAAAATGGCTAAAGGGCTGATGTCAGCAGAAAAACATTGGGTTCTATGATCATGGGGTGTCCTTCTCCAAACCAGGGCTAACAGACCCTGGAGGGCTGCATCAATCAAATAGGGGTAAAAGGGTTTTGGCCTGAGGGCTGGCAAGGCTCATTGGCAAGGCTTTGAACTAAATTCAAAGGGGGAAGGGAATCCGGCAGCCACTCAAGAGGGCACTGGTGCTGGTAAGATTGAGCCAAAAACATAGCAACACAGTCACAGTGCATGTACACCAATGCACGCAGCCTGGGCAACAAGCAGGAAGAACTGGAGGTCATGGTACATCAGGAAAGGTATGATATAGTTGCTGTTACGGAAACATGGTGGGAAGAAGCGCATGATTGGAGTGCCACATTAGAAGGTTACACACCTTTTAGAATGGACAGGAGAGCACGTAGAGATGGTGGGGGGGGG
>WEKX01024760.1:763-12417 GCA_013390025.1 Pitta sordida
CACCACTCTCTGAGCTCTGTTATCCAACCAACTCCTGATGCAGTCCACTGTAAACCCATCCAAACCACAAGCCTCCAGCTTCACCAGAAGTTTGTTATGGGGGACAGTGTCAAAGGCTTTACTAAAATCCAGGTGCACCACATCAACAGCTCTTCCCTCATCAACCAGGCGGGTCACCTGATCATAGAAGGAAATTAGATTGGTCAGGCAGGACCTTCCTTTCCTGAAGCCATGCTGACTAGGTCTGATCTCCTTACCCTCCTGGAGGTGCAACATCATTTTCCTTAAGATGACTTGCTCCATAATTTTGCCTGGCACCGAGGTCAGGCTAACAGGTCTATAATTTCCTGGGTCCTCCCTCCTACCCTTCTTATGGATAGGTATCACATTGGCCAACGTCCAATCTTTTGAAGCTCTGAGTATAAGCACTTTAAGACCTTGACTGTCTTATTATACATCAATAAAGCCTCAAATATGTTGGTGAGGAAAAAGAAATATACATGGCTAGAAATGTTTTTGATAATAAACTTGACAATATTTCTACAGTATTTTTTTATTTTATCCTTGTCTTTGCCACAAGGTTTGATTAACTTGTGTATTATGGAATGAAGTAGTTACCTGGCCAATTTTCTTGATTTTGATAAAGAATTTTCCTGTATGCAGCAGTTGGAGATACACACGCAGAGCAGGAGGGGTAGAGTTATTGGCAATGCAGAGGGAATAGCTATTGTTCTTTTTCTCTATTTTCAGTAGTTTCAAACATTTATGCTTTATCTACTCTGAGCCAGTATTAGATCAAATTGGTACAAAAATAGTGCAAGTAAGAATAATATCCTGAGTTTTATCAAGTTTTGTGTTTTGAAAGATGATTTTTTTAAAGGGCTTCTTTTTGTCAGTTAACTTTTCCACAATGAGTAAAAGTCAGTGGCTGGTTTGTGCTACAGTTCTATTGCATGTTTTCTTCCTCTGAGGATTCCTTTTCCTCTGAGAGTTTTCCTGCCTTTTTTTAATGAGTGATCAATACATCCTTTGAGTAGGTACAGTGGTGACTAAGCAGTTTTGAGAGATCAGGCCTTTTGAAAGTGTGAAGCACAGCTGTCTTTTTTGGTTTTGTTATGTACCTCAAGTTTTTTAAAAACAGTATTTGAAGATAACAGTAAGTACCAGGTAAAATTTCAAGGACATTGCAATCTGCATTTGAGATTATTATGTTGTAAATGCAGTTCAGTCAATGAATTTTCACCCTAATATGTTATCACCACCTTAAAAACATCTTTGTGTTAAGAGTACAGTCGACCTTCTTCCACTTCACATCTTAGGGTCATGATTTTTCAGCAATTAAGGTGGCCCGTTTTCGCAACTGCGCATGCGCGACCTAGCACACATGAATATTCAATTAGGGAGCATGAATATGCAAATCAACCTACACAGCTGCGGCAGCAGCTTCGCCACTTGACCCGCTCTCCGGCACCGTGGAGGCGGCAGCTCCGCCACTTCCCCCTGACCTGACATGACTGCTGTGGCAACTGATACACAGCAACGCACTGCCAAAACAGCGCCAGGGGACTGTGTGGGGGTGCGGGGCAAATCTGAATATTAATGAGCTGCCATTCTACGTTTAAGGAGGGCTTCACCTATAGGGGGCAAGAACTGCGGTACCGTGGTATAGGAGACTCGACTGTATCTCTACACTTTTAATTTATTGGGGAATTTGTGTGTGGTGTGGTTTCCTTGCTGAATTTATTGATTTTTTTTTTCTGGTTGGTTTGAGGTAGATTTTTTAAGTGGCAATCATGGCAGACTGAAGCTTTCTACATTTCAGTTTTGAAATAGCTATAGCTTTCACATTTTTCTCTTTGTACCGTGTACACTATGGGAGGGTGTGTGTTTCCCCATTTTAGTCACTCTTACCTAGTGAAACATGTTCTTTTTACTACTATGTATTATAAGAGAGAACTTTTTAGGAGACTTAAAATCTGATAATTGTTTTCAAAAAGTAAGAAATTTTGTGTCAATATTTAGGAACTGTTTGTATGCCCTATCAGAACTATAAGCAGTTTTAGGTAGTGGTACTTGCATTGATGTGAAGTTTTATCTGGGGCAATATTGGTAAATGTTTAAGTGAAATAATTATTGATTCAAAATAGATTTCAAATATATATGTGCTCAAAAGAGTAGTATTCACGAAAGTGTATTCTCAAAAGAATAATACGTATTTAGACTAAGAATTATTATTGCTCTTATTTACCTCAAAATACCTTTTCCATTTCATTACTTCTGTGAACTTGATATGTGTGGTTCCTTTAACACTTCCTTAGGGTAATCAAAAAGGGATTGCATCTTCATATTAATTGTTATTTTGTGAATTTTTCATTAGATATGCTCAGAATTGACAATTGTTTTGAAACATTGCCATATTCTGAAAGAGGACTATTTAAAAATAGTGTTGCTTTCCCAAAGGATCTTTATCCTATTTTTATTCAGTTATCTCTGCAACTATAGCAACAAATGCAGTGATGAATAAATATCTCATTAGTATCGCTGAAAGAGCAAGATGACTTTCTTTTGCATCAATGGCAAATGTCTTGACAGGGTTTACCAACTCTGTGTACAGTACAGCAAGATCTGCAGGAAGACAGGTAATTCCCTCTATCCTCTAAGTCTACTTATATTCAAATTGACTCAGCATATCCATCAATCCCTCTCCAGATTTGGGGGATACTGAATGGAAGCTAAAGGACTGACCAGTGGGACCCATGTAAGTAGATCTTTCCTTTTGCTTAATTAGCCAATTTTCTGGAGTTTTCGTTTCCAAGAACAGTGACATCCTTTCGTCTTTAGAAAGGATCTAACAGGATCCTTCTTTCATGACTTGAATGAGCAGCTTTGTGGTGCTTAGTTGCTGGCTGGGGTTAAACCAAGACAAGATCCCTAAAGATTTACATCCTTGAATGGTCTCAGAAAAGCTGTGTGGGTTTTTTTAAGCGTGGGTTTCTTCCCTACCCTCTTCCCAGTGTATTTCATTGAGACAAGATGTAGAGTCTCAAGTCAGCCCCAAGGCTTGTTGTTTTCAAAGGAGATAGCTTTGTAGCTCAATGGAGATAGCAGTCTTGGGCCACAGATAAGGTGGATCTCAGATTGTACCAGCATATTTAAGACTGAAAAAATAGAAACGCTATAACACTGATCAGAATGGGTTTCATCAAAAGAGTTGGAGTATGTTTTGGAGTTTTGCTTTTTATTGAAGTTTAGTTGTATTGATTTTGCTTAGGGTCAACAAAAGAATCCAGTATACTTCATTACATTTTTGTTTTGAACATGTTCCCAGGATGTAGTTTGAACCCCACGAAAATACATATTGCGGATCTCTCTCTCTCTTCACAACCTCTTTCCATCATTCACTTCTATGAGCCATTTTAAGACATACCATTCCATTCTTTTTATTAACAGTAACGTATCAGTAAGTGTGTATTAGTTTGTATGGACTGTAGGAAGATTACTCAAAAGGCCAGGAGTCTCAGTGCAATATTTAATACCAGAATAAGTGGCTAAAACGTTTAATTATACCAGGAAAAACGAATGTTGTCCACATAGGTTTACTTATTTTCAGTGAAAAAGTGGAAGTAATTACTTGAATCAGCAGTAAACTTTGTGCTGTGTTATATAATATGTCCAATAATGAAATTGTTCTTAGAGTTATGGATTTGGGACTTTAATACCAGAGTTAGAGTACTGACTGATTTTTTCTAATCTGAAAATCAATGTAATGTGAAATGAAATGCACTTTTAAAGTTCAATTATAAAGTATGGCACAATTTATAGCTGCGCCCTAACATTTGTTGTTGGCAGTACATTTTGGAAATAAGTGCGATATGTTTATAATGTTGCCTTGAACATTATTCTAAAATGTTTTCGTGGACTTTTTTCATTTTTTGTAAGACTGGCTTTTGGTGGTAAGAGGAAGAAAGGAAAGGGGTAGTCACTGGGAACAGGTATATTCTCAGAATCTCTAAAAATGTTGGCTTGTTGAAATTTGAAGTTGATGGAGAAAGCAGTGTCACTAAATTTATTTTTCCCTATGATCTATTAAACACAAATAACTCTTTTAGTGTTGGCTGGGAACATGTGCATTCTGTGAGCAATTTGGTCTTTTAATGTAATTCCAGGATCTTTTAGAAAAACATTTTGAGCAAAGATGAACTTCTTGTGTTTGTCATTACACTTGCATAAATGGGTCACTTTGGTTGTCTATCTTGCTTTCTTTTCATTTATTGTTTGGCATCAGAATTCAAGGAGATGACATGATCAAAACTGGCAGCTCTCCCACCCATTGTGTAAGGATAGCAGCAGTCAGAGTAAGAACCTGAATTTTAGGCTTGCTTGATGCTAAAATATTAAAGACCAGTGAGGTTCATGCTTTAAATGCTGCATACTCTTAGCCTTTGAACCTTAGCCTTTTATTTATATGAATATTTTAGGATTTTCAACAAGGACAGGTATGGAGAACTAATTACATTCTTGGAAGTGATCCAACTCATGGCTTTCATGGCTTAAAACAACCCACAGTTCTTTTGCAAGGCTTTTCTGTGCAGACATTCAGCCTGGATGTCATCACTAAAGCCCATTCTCTAATGAAAATGCTGTCTAGCAGAAGTAGGAAAAAAGTTCCTTCCTGTTCAATCTGTGGTCCCGTGGAGAATTGTGCCCATCATTCTCGGAGGAACAATAGGGCTAAAGGTTAAACAATGATGCAGGTCAAATGAACAACCTTTTTCAAATGTTAGCACGCTGTATGTCAATGACTTGTCNTATGTCAATGACTTGTCAGTTCTTAGACTATTATCTGGTTTTAAAATGACAGCTTGTCCTAGAGGGATTAGAAAAGAGGTGAGTAATCTCTGCTAGAAGATTAAATGGTCTAGGATCTACTTAAAAGTTTTCAGTCAAATCTGTGAACTGACAGATGGCTTACTTTGTTCTCCTGGTTTATTTGACATTTTGATTTTTAGTTTTACTTTTTGAGATGGCTTTTTTTGTAGTTAGGAGAGGTGGAATATTTAGAAGTTAGTGCCAGCAAAGGTATAATTCGTGTTGAAGGGGTTTGCTTTGGAAATTTAAGTGGTTGTGGACCTCTGGTGCAGGAGATTGTCTAAGTACATACCTTAGTGATGGTGATGTGAAGTATTTTGTGGGCAGTTGTGAGCTGGTCTTTGCATGCCCTGAAAATGAGGACCCTGATAAGAGGCAGAATATGCAGGCATAACTCATCCATGTCTGCTGAGAGAGCTGCTAACCCAAAACTGACTGGAAATTATCACAAACCCATGTTTTGTATCTCCAAGTTTCCTACAGAACACGATGTGGAGAAGCTTTGCAGTCACGGGACAGAAGACAGAAGAATTCAATGGCAGCAATGACAGAAGCAGAAGTGTCAAATAATCTGTCTATTTATTGGAGATCTTGAATTCTGCATCTCAGTGGAGAGGGAATGTTACCATCTGGAGAGTTTTTAATGCCAAAAAGACTTGTTTCCTCTGTTTTTGTTTTTTGTTTTTGTTTTTATTTTCTATGCCTTAAGGAGTATCTTAATTGGCTCACCTTTCAATCCTGCATTTCCTGACCTAGAGTTGGCAGTCACTCTTTGGTGTATGGCCTACACCATAGTCCTCAGTCCATCTGTTCCGTTCTGAGTTTTTGGCCTATTTATCATCTCATCGCCTTTTAATTATCTTCTAATCCACCTCCCTTCTACCATTTTGTTTCTGTTTGCTTTTATTTCTTATATTTCATTCTCACTTTGCCCAGTTCTAGCTTCCCGAGAATGGAAAGTTAATCATGTAAAAGCAGTATTGCCTTATTTTAGATATTTTCATGCTGATTCTTATCTTCACTTAAATCTTCTTTTTGGACTTCTTGTCTTCCTGTAAATGCAAATAATCATTGACCTGAGGAACCTAGTAAACAAGTCCTGAATAAGAAGCTGCAAAGATGTTACCTTATGCTTATACATACTAGAATTCAAGTCTTCACTTGGTGGATGACTTGTAGCCCAGCATGTAGTACTTCAGGCTGATTGTTTGAGATGATTTTAGCATATGACTTGTAAAGGTAAGTACAGCCAACCAGCCCAAGTGGAAGCTTTGAAAATTGTAAAATGAAATAAATGACCAAACTGTGGTTCTTGAGCTGAATGTTGGTTACTGCCACTTGAAATTCAATGCTTCAGCTGGAGCAATTTCATGCAACTGGCTGCAGTACTGCAATGATGTGGGTACTGTTCAGTGAATACACCTCCTGCCAAGAGGAGCATGAAGGTGGCAGAGACTTTTTAGGCCAAGGCTGGTGAGATGTCCAGCTGCCTCTAAGTGTTCCTTTGCTTTTTGTGGATCAGGGAGGCTCCAGTTATTTGTTTAGATTTGGTTTGCTTCAAAATGTTTTCTCTTGTGCTGGGGAAAACAGACTCAGCTTCCTTGCTTTGGTGAAGTCACTTAAGGAGACCCATTCACTCACAGGAATCTCTGTTCATTTCTGAGAGTAAACAAAAGAAAATCACTTGCTTTTGATTATTATTATTTGTGGTGTTGAAGGTCAATTATAATATTTCAGTACAGTATAATCTTAGTTAGGAAAAGAAGTTCTTTGCTTTGGGTTTAAGAAATTTTTCACGCATTAGTTACATTTCACATTTTTCAGAAAGTGATTTCCTCAAGTTAAAACAAACAGTCTTGAATATTTCCATGAAGGATTATTTTCATAACTTGTGACCCATGTTAGATATTGCTAGTGGTACAAATTAAATTAATGTAGAATAACTCAGTTGTAGAATATATAATTCAATTATGACTTGCCAAACTATAGTGTGGGAAAGAAAACAATGAAACTAGCGGAAAAATAAAGGCATATGGATGAAGTGTTCTACTTGGTGCACATTGTAAGTTTAAATATCAGAACAATATGTATTCAGTTTAGCTTTTAACATTTTCACTTTGAACATTCTAACATTTTTGTAAATTACTTTTTCTGTGTTTTTGTGCAATGGAAATACTATATACCTTTCTAAGTAGGAAAAGTGTCTTCTACAGTGATTTCTACTTTCAGTTTTCTGGTTTATGTATTACCAAACCAGGGAGATGCAAATCTTTTTGGACCTAATTACCAGTTGGTATCCCAGTATGGGCAGTTGAATTGGTATATTTTATATCTTCTGAATTAGTCAGAGGACTCAGCTGTGGTGACTAAGTGGGTCACTCCACTCATTAATTGAGGGGCAACTGTTTAATATTGTCCATTTTGCCACTTCACAGCCTGTCACTTTCCAAACTGCCTCCTGGCAATGCAGCTCCGCAGGGAAGCCATCAGCCTTCTCCTATTGGAATGATATTCAAGAGACACGTGCTTAATTTGTATGAAATGAATAAAAGCACAAAGAAAATTGGAAAGATGGGAGTGAGATTTAAAGCAATTTATGATGATGCAAGGACATTGTTGCTATCTTTCTTTTATTTCCCAATTTTGAGAAAAACTTGCTCCACAGAATTAATCATTAAAATCAAGAAATAATAAAATCTCAGCATTTGACTGTTATGGCCTTATAGTTTTAATTTCAACCTTTTAGCAAATAAACCCCTCAAGTGTCATTGAATAGCAAGAGAATCAGATGATTTTAAACATCCAGAATATAATGTTAAACCTTAATTTTTGCCTTTAAATAATTTAATTGTTGTCCAGTTTAATATATTAGCCCTATTTGAATCAGGCATTGTAACAGTAAATGTCTGAAGACTTTATATTCTTGAATATTTGATATCTAATTGAATTATTTTATATAAAGTATTGTCTTTGTTGATAAATCTCAGTAGAAATTCTTAATTAAAAAAAATCTTAATTATCTGAGTTAATTTAAACAGACCTGTCTATGTTCTTGCCACACAGAGAATAGATTATGTTGTAACACAGGGTCTACATAGCAGATAAACCCTTATCAAGTTTATAACACTGGAAGATCTTTCAGGGAACAAATTAAAATGTACTTGTCCTCACTGTACTCGAATCAGTGTCATTTTTTCCTTTTATATCAGAGGAATCATTGAATTTAGTATTTGATCTAACCCAGAAACATTGGTGTTAGAACTGTGCTCAGTTGAAGACAGCCTGTAAGTCTTCACTGAGTACCTTCCATCCATTCAGGAGTGTCATAGATTGCAGATAATTTGTAACTAGGTCAAAGAATTTGCTAGTGCAACCCATTAAACCTCCTTCATCTCTAGCAGGCCTGAAATCTCAGACAGGTGTGTTCTGCTAGGTAGGAGAGCATGAGGAAGGTGATGTGGGCAAAATCCTAATCCCAAGAAGAAAAAAGTGAAGGTACCTTGCAGGTTGAAGCAGAGAACTGTCAAGAGCACAGTGCATGAAATGGCCAAGGTGTGAAATATATTGCTCTGTCTCTTCAGCAGGTAAAATAAATATGAAATATTACTCTTTGGCAGGAACATTCCCACACTGTTTTGAGTAGTCCATATTTCTCTCATTTTGAAGATATCACGAAAGTCAATTGAAGTTTCTTGAAGCGGCCTATTTCTCTTATTTGAAAGAAGCATTTGAAAACATCGTAGTTAATTGATGTCAGTTTCTCAATTGTGTTTTTGAGAAGAGATTGACAGCGAGAAATGCCTCATGCTTATTTTGAATTCAGGAATGCAGATGTGCTGTCAAATTAAGCATTAGCACACATAGTGCTTGTGTTATTCTTGGGTATTGTTTTGAATATATTAGGTACGTGACCTTTGGAGTTATTCACTCAGAACCAGTTCATGGATCATAGCTCAGTGGGGCTCTTACTGCAGTGTGCTCTACATTTTTCTAAAATATCTCTATCCACATAATTAGGAAACATGGCGTACACCCAGTATTATTAGCATCCTTAAAGAGTGCACTTGGTGAATCAGCTGCAAACCAAAAAGATAGTTAAAAGCAAACAACAACAACAAAAGATTAGAAGCATCAACTTTGAGTCCCTGGTACCCTTACAGTGTATTTTACTGTTATTCACAATAGCATTTTTTCTATGTGGCTGGGTAATGAAATCAAACTAGTGTGGTTTTTAGACCCTAACATTGGAGGTTGCATCCTATCAGAGACTACAGTGACTTCCGTCTAGTCATATATCTGGAAATGGCTTTTCTTTGAATCTTTTAGAGGGGTAGTAGGAAACATTTAAGAAGCAGCTTTCAGAAGATGATATATATAATTTCTCTTAGTTCTCTGTGAAGAAAGTGAGCTATAACACTCCTTTGTGAAATTGGCAGCCCTTCTAGTAGAGACTGGGAAAGCTCTGAAAGTCTGGTGTGTGGAATAACTTTCTTTTTTTCAGAGGTGCATTGATCATGACGCAGAGCAAGTTGCAGACAGGAGGGATGAATGTCTCTGGCTTTCTTGCTTGGAGTTGTTGCTCATTCCCTGTCACCTGTGTATAAAGTGGAATTTCTATTGCCTTCCTGATGTGGAAAGAATATGTTATATAGACTCAAGTCAGAGGACTTTCCACTAAAGACTTTTCTTTAGAATTACTCTCCTAAAAGATAATGAAAAGTGATGTAATGATTTAGAATGCTAATGACCAGTGAGTAGTAGTTAGGGTCCTTGTCAGTCACCAGCTATTAAATTGTATGAACAGACGGTTGAGAAAGACACTCTAGAGTAGTTCTGGTTCTTTGAATTATGATGTAATTTTTGGTCTGTATCCTATTAATGTCAGTGTTCAGAATATTTGGCTTTTACATCAAGACATGAAGGAGTCTAGGAGCCCTGCATGTCACAGTCAGGAAACACAACTCTTGGAGCTGAAATACAGACCGTAGATGCCAGTGGCAGCTGTATCCACAGACTTTCAACTTCATCCACTTAGCATGCAAGAGGGCCATCAAATGAGAACGTGTTTATAATACATGAAGCTATGGGGTAAATAAATGCTAGTTTCAATGTTCCTGCTGAGTTTCTAACTAGTTGGAGACCAGAGTAGAGGATATAGTTGCCAGAGGAAGCCCAGGTAGAATTAGGTCACCTTCCTTCCTCTCTGTGCATGCACCTGTCTGTTGCCACTTCATGTTATTTCAGCCTTGCTGCTTATGCTGTTACTAGTGCCCAGCTTGTGGAGGTTCAGTGGAAGTGCCCAGGTGAATTCCTGTCTTGCTGCAATGGGCTGGACATAGGAGAGGTGACCCCTGGTAAAGTTGGCTAGCCTCTAAGTGCTGGGAAGTACTGGACAGTGAGCCCACTGTAAAAAGATTTCTTATTGCCATTGTCTGTAATTAGAACAAATGGAAAAATACTGGTAAACATCTTTTGTGGCATATGAATTTCATTCTGTGTCTTCTAAGAGTGTTTTGCTATGCGAGCCATTAAGACCATATGTATTTGAATACCATGAGTGATGCTCTAAGGGGAAGAGCAGTGTATTCTGTACAGGAATGCTTGCTGAAGATTGAAGGAGTGTAGAGGAAGCTACATATATGCCTCTTGCAGAAGAATTTTTGTTACTAGAAACTGGTCAATCTATGAAGCTAAATTCAGTATTACTTAACATGCCTTTGATCAAGCTTTAAAATGAGAGAAATCTGCTTTGAATGCTTGCTTTTTTGGGCTACAGATTTCCTATTTTTAGCAGGTCTTTTGTGCTGGTTTCTGGTTCAGTATGTTTCAAAATTTTAGTGTAATTCCCTAACGGAATTCTTAAAACGTGTTTCACTGACCAGTTGTAGCCACTGTGTTTTTGTTGTGGCTGTTGGCTATTCCTGCACCTAACAGATGGCACTCACGTACACTGACAAGCTATGGGATAGCTGAGCATTACTAATAAAACCTATCACATGTTAAACTTGACCTGACATTAATCAAGTTTTGAATGCTACAAATGATACATGGATAATTAATCTCTTCGTCATATTAGTGAACATCAGTCTCACTTTGCTGCCATTATCTGCTTTCATTCTTATAGGGAATAAATANACCTAACAGATGGCACTCACGTACACTGACAAGCTATGGGATAGCTGAGCATTACTAATAAAACCTATCACATGTTAAACTTGACCTGACATTAATCAAGTTTTGAATGCTACAAATGATACATGGATAATTAATCTCTTCGTCATATTAGTGAACATCAGTCTCACTTTGCTGCCATTATCTGCTTTCATTCTTATAGGGAATAAATATATACAGGATAACAAGAAAGGCTTTTACAGGTACGTTAATGGTAAGAGGAGGGACAGGAGCAATCTCCAATCTCTACTGGATAAGGAGGGCAACATCATCACTGGGGATGAGGAAAAGGCAGAGATGCTTAATGATTTTTTTGCCTCTGTCTTTAATAGTAAAGACAGCTGCTTACATAATGAAAGGTCTCTTCAAGGGTCTCTTGATACAGTCGATACAGATGAGGAATGGTTTAACCCCTCTTTAATACAGGAGGAAGATGTAAGGGACATACTAGTACATCTAGACCCTCATAAGTCCATGGGACCTGATGGGTTACATCCTAGAGTGTTGAGAGAGCTGGCAGATGAGCTTGCTAAGCCTCTCTCAATCATCTATCAGAGGTCTTGGCTTACTGGGGAGGTCCCAAAAGATTGGAAGTTGGCCAATGTGATACCTAT
>WEKX01024760.1:16352-47080 GCA_013390025.1 Pitta sordida
AGTTGGCAGTTGAGCCTATCACTCGAAGAGTAACTTAAATATGCATGAGAGGAGAGGATTTCATACTCACAGCTGACTGAAAGTTAGCCTGAACTGGTGTTCCAGGCTATGTCTGGTTTGGAGCAGGGACGGAAGGAAGCAGTGGAATTGCCAGAGGTGTGTCTTTGGTCCTTTCCCATCTGCCCCCAATCTGTTAGTTTGCACTAGGTTTGTTTAAGACAGATGTTTTAATTGCAATGCAGTCCTATGTGGGGTGATCAATATCCTGCGTATGAAAGAGATACAAATCTGTATGGATTCAGTTTGAAGTGTTTTTTCTTGAGGGTTCCCCTCCCGCCCCTTGCTCTCTTCCCCTCATTTCTCAGAAGGTGTATGCTTCCTTTAATTCCAAAATCCATTAATTCCCCAGAGTCAATAAAGACTATTTGAAATTTTACCATATATTTGCAGTAATGTCAGTCAATGAACCAAAATCAGAACTTCTCTTGACACTTTATTCTGGCCTCTATTTCTCTTAAAATGTAAAGTGCTGTGTTGTGTCACAGTATCACAGTATAGATAAGGCTGGAAAGGACCTTGAAGATCATCTAGTCCAACCTATAGCCCAGCTAACCTAGCATCGACATCTAGATCATATCACTCAACACCTCATCCAGCCTACCCTTAAACACCTCCAGGGCTGCCTGGTCAACCACCTCTGTGGAGAACCCATTCCAAATCCGGATCACTCTTTCAGTAAAAAACTTTTTCCTAATACCAAGCCTTTTGTTTCTGTGGCTGGGGAAGGGCCCCATGGAATGCAGGGGAATGGCCTCCTGCCCTGATCAGTGGCAGAGAAATACCAACTGCCTGGTTTTCCCGTACCCCTGTACCCCCTTGTCTCCTGGAGGAAAGAGGAAATGTGGTATCTGTTGTATGAGACGGAGGGGTGTGGGGGGAAGGTTGCCTTTAAGATGATACTTCTCACGTTAAGCTCTGATCTTCTTGGAAATAAATTCTTTACATCCCCACCTTGGAGTTTGTTTTGCCTGTGACAGTACAAGTTTTCTAGTAGTCCTCATTCCTGCTGTGGCAAAACTTTCTGTTTTTTTTTTCTTTTTCTCTCTACTGTGTTTGTATTGAGGGGGGAGGGACGAAGTGAGAGAGCAGCTGTTGGTGAGTCTCTGGCATCCAGCCGGAGTCACACAGAATATTCTGAGTTGGAAGGGACCCACAAGGANTCTCTCTACTGTATTTGTATTGGGGGGGGGAGGGGAGAGGGACGAAGTGAGAGAGCAGCTGTTGGTGAGTCTCTGGCATCCAGCCGGAGTCAAACCATCACAGCTTTATTTGTGGAAAGTTTGAGGTTGTGAGTTTTGCTTTTTAAATAATATAAGAAACTTCCCTCTCCCATTACACAGTTACTCACATTTCTTTTTTTTGAGACTGAAGGTAGCTGTTCAGTTCTTGATACCTTCTCTGCTTTTAGAAGCAAAACAAACCAAAGAAGACATGATCACACACACACACACACACACACAGAATATTATGAGTTGGAAACGACCCACAAGGATCATGCAGCAGGACAGGGAAAACTGGACAGATTGTGGTGAGAAGGAATGAGCTAAGACCATAGCCATGGCTTAGAGAACCAACTTCCCTCATCTGACGTTAAGCTGCGTTTGGTAACATTTTCAAGCATTGCACAGCAACCTGTTCATCTGAACAGAAGCTTATACCACACCGACAGCATGCTTAATTCTTTTCCAGGAGGCCTCCTTTTCAAAATGTAGTATCTGAAAGCTGGAATTTAGAATATTTAAGTAGTTTGGATGATGGCTTCATCATTGCCTGGTACAGCTTGATTTTTTGAGGGGGAAGCATAATAGTTGGGATGAATCTGAGCCAGACTATTTTTGAATTATTTTAACTTGACTGATCTTAACATAGAAATTGTTCTGTAGTATTGCTGATGTAATTCAGAAATAGGATTTATGAAGATGTATGTTGTAGGTTATTTTCAAAATATTTTTTCTGCCTTAACAGGAGAGATCCAAATTTCAGTTCTGATTTTCAAGAAAAATAATTTTGTTTGAGATAGGTTTAGTTTTTCTGTGTTTAGTTCTTTGTTGTTTTGGTTTTTTGAAAAGCTTAAATCCAGGGAAGCTGCCCAATAGAGATACAGATCTTTAGAGCAAGCAGAGCAGTGCGCCCGTGGTCCGTGTGGCATGGCATGGGGGTTGATTTGAATATTCATGACTGTCTAATTTGAATACTCATGACTGCCAGTTCACACAGGCACAGTCACGAGTGCCCCATGAAATGAATCTCCCCAGTTGCGGAAAAATCACGCCGTGAAGAAGTGAAGCTGCAATAGGGGAAGTGTGAAGTGGAGAGGGTTGACTGTATAACATTCATAGGATTTTTTTTTTTTTTGTACCTTCAAGTATTTCATAAGGTTGCCAAACAGTGTCATTTTTGAATCAGAAATACGGACAAAATGGATTTGCATATTGTGACACAGGAGATAGACAATCATTGTGTGCAAGGACTTTAACCAAATTATTTTGTACGAAGTCAGTATGACGTATATAACTCTCAGTGTGTTGCAACTCCATGAGATTTTTTTTGTAAGGGGAAGGAAAAGGCACAGTAGTACCTGCTGACCTATTTATTTTATGAATAAAGTGACATCTGAAAGCTCATCAGAATCATGTGTCTTACCTCAGAAATACAGAAACACAAATTACAACCTACCAGCATAATGTGGAATCTGTATGCACCTTCCTGCTAGAGGAGCCAAGTGATTTCTTTATTGGTATAAATACAGAGAAGTCTCCAAAGCATGTATTTTCAATTACCCACTCAAGAACTGCTGACTGGTTCAGTGTTTTAGCAAAACCAGTTTCAGCATGTTATTAGTGATGCTTTGGTGACATACTGCTGCTCCTCATCTCAGTGGTTAAACAGCAAGGAGAAGTCCTGTTTCTTGTCATAGAGCTGTATTCAGTCCATGCAATTATACCATTCTTTTCCGTAGAGGAATGTTATTAGATGTGCAGTCAGGTCTCCAATACCATGGTATCGCGATCTTGTTTGTCTCCCATGAAGCCCGCCTTCTGAGTTGACTGACCGCTCATCAATATGCAAATTTGCCCCACACCTTCACAGCGCCCCCAGCATTCCATCGCTGTTTCGGCACTGCCATGCTGTGTATTGGTATTTGTGTTGGTGTTTCCCAGCGCCCATGGCCACTCCACGCTGGGAAAGACCCCTTTTCCTCTCGGCTGGGGACACTGGTGTGGGGGAGCTGCCTACGTCACTGTCTCATTGTCTCTCCAGGTGGGTAGACCTGGTCTCACCATACTTGGGGTAGACAAGTATGTCTCAGAGAGTCATTTGAGAGAGTCTCGGACACCACGTCTAACCTGAGAGTGTGTAAATCTTTCATAACTGCACGAAGCCTCCTCTCTTGGAGTGGGACAGGCACCCAGCTGTGCCGGGAGCGGAGCCACCGCCACACCCGCCCCGCCCGCGCCGAGAGCGGGGGCGCCACTGCTGCGCTTGCTCCGCCAGGAGTGGAGCTGCTGCGGCTGTGCAGGTTGATTTACATATTCATGACTGCCTGATTGAATATTCACACGTGCCGGGTCACGCATGCGCAGTTGCGAAAAGGGACCTTTTTTAATCGCTGAAAAATCATGCTGCTAAGATGTGAAGCTGCAATATGAGGGGGCACGAAGTGGAAGAGAGATGATTGTACCAATAATTTTTAATCTTGCTATAAAGTAAAAAGTTTTAAATAATAAACTGTGAGTATAAGGCTTATTACAGTGTTCCCAGAGAAGCAGGAAACTGCAAAAAGTGAACAAAGAGGATCACAGGTGTAAATAGATTCCACGAGGCTAGAAAGAACTGAATGCCAGAAGAACTGGTTCACATGCATCATTTACCCATCTTTTATAAAATGTCATTGGGATGCGTTGCACTTTATCTGATCCCTGGCTGTCATCCCAGTCAAGCAGGTGTGCCATTTATCATGGCTCTGATTAAAAAAGACCGTTCTGTTCAAGTTAATTAGAAATTTTAACATGTGGAACATTGCACAACATTTTTTAAAAAGATGAACCGTGGTCTTTGCATTTTAAGTTCATAAATTGAAAAAACATAACTATTTTTTAGTGTCAAAAATATTTACTTGTATGTAAAATAATCCTTTTCTGCTCATTTTCCTTCATGCAATGTTCAATGTCTGTGTTTCCTGCTGTTCACAGATCACCTCTCAGTAGTTTGATTCTCAAGAAAATTTATATGGGAAGAAGGTTAGATAAAATTTTCATCATTTCATTTCCTCCCCCAAATTGCAAATCGTTTCTAGTCAAAATTCCTTTCTGGAGTGTTATTCAAATACATGTGATTGACCTAATGAAAATGAGAGCAGCATAGCTGAGAATGAAAGTAGAATAACTGGCAGTAAAAAGGGATGCAGTTATGTGTTGAGGCTTGCTCTGGTTGTAAAATCCTTTTGTCTTTGGTATCAAATTGACGCTTTGGAGAAGCTGTCTTGATGAGAGCAGTGTGGACTTCCAAACTGAGAACATGTTCGAATCTGAAACTGGGTGTCAGCTTGTTGAGATGGATTCCCTTGCATTTTATAATTCTGCTGAAGTAGTAAATGAAAGGGATTATCAGAATGTATTTCTGAAATCATAAATGTTGAATTTATATTTTCATTCCATCTCTGAAATTGTAATAGTGCTTTAATGTGATTTTCTATGATTACATGTGGACCAGAGTGGAGAGAGTTACAGGCCAAACAGTGCACAATAA
Source organism: Pitta sordida (assembly GCA_013390025.1). Taxonomy (NCBI): domain Eukaryota; kingdom Metazoa; phylum Chordata; class Aves; order Passeriformes; family Pittidae; genus Pitta; species Pitta sordida. The sequence continues at coordinate 21,162 of WEKX01024760.1, forward strand.
TAATTTTTTGATTTTCCATACGCTCCAAATTAAAATATTGTTTCTATATTCTTAATTTTTATTTTAGGAAAGAATGTATAATTCACTTTTGTAAGCTCCAACATAAAAGCAACTATGTCCTCAAGTTAGAGTTTCCTTAATAACATCGAATAAGGAGAAACAGAGGTGATTGGTTTGTCTTTTCCACTTTGTTTAGTGACTTTTAATATGCTAGCTAGAAATTTATGAAGAGCATAGTCTCAGGTAATTTGAAGTCTGTGTTTTATTTTTTAAATGTTGTTATTCATGTTATTATTTATAGAGAGGTGTTTTGGTGCTTGAATTTAATGAAAGAATTCTTGTGTGTTTTTTTAAGTTTGAAGCATATTCTTATTACAGATTTCTCACTGGCCAGCCAGGTTTGGAACTGCATAGTAACCCTGCAAGTGATCCACGGAAACTTAGCTTATCTAGAAAACGGTACAAATTAGCAGACCAGGCCAAAATGATGCTTTTAAAATGGGTCATGATTTACTGAATTGTGTATTTGCTGTGTTTTATCAATGTAATGGTTACTTATACATCAATGTTTTTTCAAATACAGTCATACCTCAGTTATTAACGTTGTCACATTCACATCTTCTCGTATTTGCGGAAATTTTCCTTGCAGTCTTTATTCAGTTATTCATGGAGTGGTGAGGGCCCATACTGCTGCCCCCAGCCCCAGCCAGCCCTGCCAGGAGTCAGGAAGTCTTGAACTGTAACACAGGGACCCATGTGGGGCTGTTCCCACCGTTGGGCCCTCAGGCAGCCAGCATGAACCTGCCAGCACATATGCACATATACAGATATTCACAGCCTCAGACAAAGCACTCCTGCCAGTGCTAGCTGCTGCAGTTAAAGGGAAAAAACCCCGACTCCCACACTCCTTGCTGCCGTAAGGAGCCTGGGATGTTGCAGTGTTCCAAAGTTGCCATATTTCTGGCAATGATTTGCCGTATTAATGTCCGACCCATATTCGTGGATTAAAGGTTTTGCAGGACCCGTGGGAGATCCGTAATCTGCGAATACAGAGGGATGACTGTATTACTAAAAGCACCTACAACAAATTCTTGGTGTCTACAGTAAAACATAAATTGAAATTATTAAAGAGATATTCTGGTAATTCTAATTTTTATACTTACTTGTCAGTTGTAATTCTTCTTGGTTATTTGCTTTTCTTTAGGCAAATCATGATTTATTATGGAAGTATATAATTAATTCTCATAACTGTCGACTAGCTGATTTCAGTAGTTTGTTTAATTAGATGTTTTTTCTTTGGTAAATGCATCTTGATGGATGCATTTTCACCTCCATATGGAATTCACGGTCTTTGAAAGTGTAAAACAGAATATTCAAGATCCAGATTATCTCAAAGAGTTGTTTTACAGTTGTGTAGCTGTGTTACTGGGTTATGCCCTAGTTAGGGAGTCTGTCAGACATGAATGTTGAATCATGCCCTGAAATGTTTTTCATTAGATAATTTAAATCTAAAGTAAGTGCTACTTGTGCATTAAAGTGACAAATGGATTTTTTGATTTGCCCATAAATGACTTTAGTGTCCTGTATTAAAATTGATATTCCTTCATCTTTTAACATATAGAATCATCTTGGTTTCTAAGTATTTCTTTTGGGACAATGGCATTTTCCTTGAACAGAACTTGTTTTAGCCTTGAGTATTCTTTGTGAAAACTGCTACTTTGTTGACGCTGACATTTCCTAAGCTCTAATTTTAAACCATAAATAAGCAGTTTACTAGCAAATGATTGCAGGAGTAGCGTATAATCTGCTTTGAAGTGCAGTCTTCTAAGTGAAATATTTCTCTATGGAAAAAAGATTTCTTTCCCTTTTGTTCTACAGCTCCTGGAAGGAAACTTTGCCAGAGAAGTTAGCCATGAAGTGGATGGACTGATATTTCAGCCTACAGGAGTAAGTAGTATAACAATGGATTTTTCTCCCTTCCTTGTCATGAAATTCTCACTCTCCCTTTCCAATAATCCTCCCTTCTATTACCTAGTCTTTGCTTTGGTCTGGATTACTTTGCAGTGTTGTTTCTGAAGTTTACAGTTCCTCAAAGTTCTTAAATTCAACTGGTTGCTATCTCATTTGTAGTATGTGTGACTTCTTATTAATCCACGTTGCTAGTTTTAAGGAATCAGCTCATGTTTTTTAAGAGTACATACTACAATGTGCTGCTAAATAAGGAAGACTTGTCTATGACTGCATGAGTTCCGTTAATTTTTCAACCATTGATTTGAGCTCTCACATTATTTTGCTTTCAAAGGATGTTCACACCTTAATTTTTCATAAAAATTTGTGACTTATGTTGTCCTAGTGCAATTAAAGCATGATAAATTCTTGAGCCATGTCATGTTTACAAAGGTAAATGAGGGGGCTGAGGACAAGTCTGCAGAAGAACTGCAGACAACCATAAAAGAAGTAAATTATTCACAAGCTGGTAAGGTGGCTTTAAAAGAAGTGAGTAGCATGGCTCATTTATGCTATTGATAGTTTTGTTGAGTCTGATAAAGCTGATACACTGCTGTCCATATTGTATATTGGCAGAGATCATGACTGTAGCATTGTCCATCTTGACTTTTTTCTTAGCTTGTTAATCACTGGATGATTTGAGTCAGAAGGGACCATAAAGATCATAAAGACCATAAAGGTCTGGTTTCAACCCCCTTTGAGGAGGGTGCAGGAACACCTTCTGTTAGGTTGTGTTGCTCAGAGCCTCATTCAGGCTGGCCTTGAACACTTCCAGGGATGGGTATCCACAATGTCTCTGAGTGATCTGTTCCAGTGCCTCATCACCCTTAGTGTAAAAAATTTCTCTCTGATATTGAATTTAAACTTTGCCTCTTTCAGTTTGAAGCTACTCCCCCTTGTCCTATCACTATATGCCCTTGTCAAAAGTCCTTCTCCATCTTCCTTGTAGGCTGCTTTAGGTACTGGAATTGACTTGCATAAATAAGGACTCTCACGATCAGTAATTATGAGAGGATATGTTTTATTCCATGGAGGGGCATAAGGACTCACATCACCACAGACATACCCAAAGTTCGGAGGCAGATCCTACTTATTTTATACACTTACAGTGATGTAATCCCCCCATACCCTTATTACATATTCATGGCTAACTCCGCCCCCCTCCTGCTTCATGTGCTAATTAGTCCTTAATTGTTCTGGGCTTGTGGTCCTTAGAGGTGGTCGAGGAGGAAGTAAGAAACATCTTCCTCGCATCAACTTTGGTCCTTGGTGTTCTTCCAACACTCTGGGCTATAGTCCAAATCACAAAACTGCTTCTTTGCCAGCTTGGTTCTACTTTAGTGATTTTAACAATACACCCGGTTGGTGAGGCCACAGACTATCCTCTGGAATAGGCTGTGCTGATACACCAAGTTACAAAATTGCAGAATGTATAGAACATAGTATTTTCTGTGAGCTGTGCCTCCTTATTTTTTGTTTATGTTTTCCTAGTCAGTTTTCCTGCAAGCCCCCCATCCTAGTGAGCCCCGGTACCAGAATGTTGCTATAAGGTCTCCCAGGAGTCTTCTCTTCACCAGGCTGAACATCCCCAACTGCCTCAGTTTGTGTTTATAGGATAGGTACTCAAGCCCTGTGATTATCTCAGTGGCCCTCCTTTAGACTTATTCCAAATCGTCCATGTCTTTCTTTTGTTTGGGCCCCAGATCTAGACATAACACTCTTAAGTGGGTTCTCATGAGAGCAGAGGGCTACAGTAACCTTCTCCATGCGTGCGCAAACAGCACTAGTTGCCCCCCCGGCATTGCTGGTGGCTCTGACCTCCTTTTCTCCATAACAACACTCATTTTCCCTGAAGTGCGCACAGTTAGGAGCTTCACCTCTTGCCCCTGCCATGATGTTGGGTGAGTCTGCCATTCTGCCAGCCTTGAAAGGGAGGTCAGAACAGCAGAGGTTTCCCCTTCGGAGCAACTCCCTAGAATGTGAGCAGACAAGCTAGCCCAGCAGCAGGGCAGGATCAAGGCTTTCAGGATGGAAGCTGCATCTGCCCATCATGGTGGAGGCTTTGTCATCCCCCTCACATCCAGTGGCAAAGGTCTCTTTAGCCAGATGGCTTGTCAAGGTAGCAGCAGAGCAGTTTGAGGCAGTGCCTCCAGAGGTGCTGAAGCAGGAGTTGTGCTGCTGCTTTCTGTAGTTCTGGCAGGAGTCTCATTGCTCGTAACAGTCCATGCCTGGAAGTTTTGCTCCCCATCCTCCCTGCTGGAAAAGTGACTGCCACCCACCACCTATCACACACAGCCCTTTACCTGGAGTGCTGGCACAGCCCCCACTGCCTGGGATATGGCAGCGGACAAAGGGAGCATGGGCAAGGGGATGGCGGTGACTGGGGCGGGGAATCCAGCTGAGCTCAACCAAGTGCTGGCAAACAAGCCCGAGCCACAGCCAAGCCTATGTTTCATATCAGGCAGATTCAGCCATCCAGCCTTGTGCCACTTCCATTCGCAAGTGAGCTTTGATGCCGCCTCTGCTTGCAAAAGTCAGCACGGTGGCCCTGACATGGCACTGTAGCGCACTGGACCAGTGGCACCAGCCCCAGCTCAGTTGTACGGGGGCTGCGCACCACCGCTAAGTCCTAGCGTGGCTCTCAGAGGCCATGCCAGCTCGAGCTTGGTCCCAGTGGTGGTGTGCAACTTGGCATGGTCCCTCCCGGTCCCGCAGCAGTCTTGGGCCACCTGCAGGAGGGAGGGAGCCCTCCTCGGTTGCAGGTGGATCGACACAGCTTGCCTCATGTGGTAGATGCTGCATATGGAGTGGTGCCGCTGTGCCCACACCACTTCCAGTCGCCAGAACTGAAGGGGGCGGTGTGATGGGTGGGGCTTATTTACATATTCATGCACTCACTGAAATATTCATGAACCGCAGAGATGTGAACCACAAATATCTGGGGACTTACTGTATTTCAAATTTGACAATTTCTGCCCTTACAGTTACTTGTAGAAAATATGTATTTCATTTTTCCAGTTGAAACAGTTTTTTCTGGTTTAATTCCTACATTGTAGTTCTTAACAAGGGGTGATCTTATCTGGAAATAAGATTACCTTCTCTATTTCAAGTTCTACATTGGCTAATCACTTTTTTTTGATTACATGTGTGTTTCAAATTTAAACCAAAACTACTAGGGTGAAAAAAATTCATACTTTTATAAGAAGTTTTGATGATATCTTAGAATATTGTTAAGATCTAAAGTAATTGTAAAAGTTTCTCAGAAACACTTTCCTGAACATTAGAGCTTAAACTATGCAGAGTTACTCCAGCTAAATTTCAAATTGCATTTTCTAGTTGAGATGGACTTACTGAAGAATGTGTCTCTTTGCTGCTGTTACAACAAATCAATATGTGATATGTTTTGTGTTTTTAGAACTTGTGTTTTCTGATATAACATACTGAAAAATTCATAACCCAACTAAAAAGTAATTTTCTTTCATAGATGCTTATAAAGGTTTTTAATTTTTAATATATTTGTTCAGTCTAATTTAATGTTCAAAGTTTAGTGTATTATTTCTGGGTTTATGTAATGTAGGTTTGTTTCATCTGTAAACTGATCAAACTGATTTTCCTTGATGAAGCAATCTGCAGTTTTTTCACTGTAATGACTTCTGTAGTTGAGAAAGTATAAGTAATATAATTAGAGCAAAAGATACTATTGTGGACCTATTAATTGGGAAATAAGTATTAAAGCTGATGAACTGAAAAAGATGAAGCTGATAGGGATAGCTGATGCTGCTTTTTTATTTTATGTGTTGCAGAGGGAATAAATTAATAGGCAACAATACAAGGGCAACATTACAACAATGCATAAATGACCCCTTGAGAATGCTAACTGAAATAATTTTTGTTGTAGTTAAATGCATGATGTATTACATCTTTTCACAGACAAAACAAAAACTGTTCCTGATTGGGGTGGGAACCAGTTTGTCTCAAGTGATGAGTCCATGGCAAATCCAGAAGCAAACAGTTCTCAACCATCATTTTTATTGACATGATTGGTCTTACAGAAAAAAACTAGACAGTAATGATGGTGTGGTTTAGAAGATCAGGGAAATTTAAGAGCATCTCTTGAGAACTCTTGAAGTCTCATGTGTGTTTTGAGGATAAGAACACAAAAGTGTACAGGAATTGGAGCAAAATCATGAAGAAGGATAAAATGTTAGCAGAGAAGGATGAGTGGAACATCACCATTTACAGATACAATTTTTTGGGGGGAGAGAGAGATAACCACACTTTCCTTATTTTTAATAGTTGAAGTAGAATAAAGAACCTAGCTATGTATTTAATATAAAGAATATTGAGCTTACTAGTATTGAGCTTACTAGTACTAGACAAAGGCACTTAGGCCTGGGTATATGGATATATTCTCCCTAGCTATAGGCAGCACTTTTACTGGGAGTCAGCATGGATGGGGAAAAAAATATTTTGTTGATTTGAAGTTTGGTTTAATTCTGATTTGTAATAAAAATACCCCAAATGATCTGTGAATAGGAATTATGTTTTTCGCCTCTAAGAGCTCTGGGGTTTCTCACTTTTCTTTTTGGTTCGAGGGGATTTGGCATCAAGTGCCTCTGTATTAGTTCAGTTTTGAGAAATTGGCATGCTTTAATGAAATGGGATTTGTGAAAAAGTTTTACTACTGAATATAGGGTTTCAATTAGATATGAGGGTTTATTTTCTTCTGTTAGTCTTCCTGTCTAAACTCATACTATGAATAGCAGGATTCTTGTACTGAAGCAGAAATTGTTTTGCGTTATGACTGGTGATGGTAGAAAAAAAAGTAAGGAGATTGTTTTCTGCCTGTGCAGGTTAGTTTATTTTGCAAGGTTATGCTAACTGAACATTATTATTCCTAATTAACTGGATACTCAATTTCCTTATATTGTTTATTGCCTGGGATATTCAAGTGCCTTAATTTCACACGGACAGTCACAAGGCAATGACTGAGACCTCCCTTCTTCCCCTTTCCTCCCTTTTCAATCTGAAGGCTTTCACAGATCATAAGAAGAGCATGTTTAGTGAAAGTGATGGAAGTTTTTACCTCTTTTATGATTTTAGAATGCTTTGTTGGAAATTTAGTGTGATGTGTGCTTCTTATGCATCACCTACCATACTCTAACAACTCCAAATATTTTCTTGCTGTTGTTTCTCTTCTTCCTTTTGTACTCTTTTGCTTTCCTCTATTCCATTTCATACATTCTCTTTATCCAACAGTCCATTTCCCACATTCCTTTTTGATTTCTCTTTTATGCTGCTTCTCCCTAACATTTTTTTTACCTTGTGTCATTTTCTATCCATTGGAGATGCTGCCACTGTAACTCCCATATGCCTAAGTCAGCTCCATTCCATCTGATCAGCTTTCTGATCCTGTACCTGTAACCGGTTGCCAGAGCAGGGACCAAAGCTAAGTGCTAATTAGGAGTGAAACAGACCAGCAGGAAACAGGTATCTCACCCTGGCATCATGCCTCAGACTGTGAGTGAATTAGTTTGAAGGTAAAAACCAAACTCACAGATTCTGAGTGCTTGTGTAAAGATTGGAAACCTCCAGTCCGGTGGTTTTTTTTTTGGTTTTTTTTTGAAAGGTAACTTCGCACCCACAAACTTCTTACATTTGTTTCAGAACACTTGCAGTTTGGCAGCCTTTGTGTTTTTTAATGAAAATCTCAGAAGCAGCCTCTTCTGAGGACAGAATTGGCTCTTTGACCTATGCCTGCTCATCAGTGAAATTAATTTTATTGTCTGCCTTGTAAGTTATACCCTTGCTAGATATCTTAGACTGTCATTTATGTAAGTAATCTCTTAATAACCAGCTTTCTTTCTGACTTACACTATTACTTTCTCCTTCCTTGGTGAAAACATCGAGGAATTATTTTTCTGCAATAGCCAACTACAAGGAGGCTCTCTAGGCATCAGTCAGGGAGGCCTGAGGACAGTTTTTGAGTATCCGTGGAAAGCTTGTATCACAATTGCATATTTTCTGTTCTGTTTTTGCCACCTTAGCTCAATGATGCTTTTGCATTGGCTCAGGCTGATTTCTGCTTGATCCTTCTCCATCCTTTTATTTTGGATGATGAATAAAGTCCATTTGTGTGGATTTGGGACTTTTACAGGAAAGGGCGAAGTGCAGCTGCTGAGTTCTGTTCTTCTAAGATAAATGTTATTTTAAAGAATGGCTGAATTATTGAACACATAACTCTCCATACTGAATACTAATACAAATCTTAGCCTTTAAAATGGAAGAATAATGAACAGGTTCTTATAACTGACTAACATGACATGAGTTGTTAATATATTTTCCTTCCCTTCCCTTCCCTTGGCAGACTTAGTGGTGATCTGAAATGCTTGGCTGCCTGTTAATTATTGTGGTATTCCCATTGTATAATACACTGTGTTATTTTCTGTCGTTGTAAAAGTTTACCCAAAGTCACTGAACTTAACGCTGAATAAAATATCCCCCAAAGATACTGCCAGATAAAAAAAAGATCTCCATGATTTGTTCCAGTAAGCAGTGCCAGTTTGATGTCAATAATCCTATATAAATGACAAACCTCTTCTTCCACAGTATAGGTTTTATCAAATGGTCTGTGAATTTTTAAACATAGGCCAAGTCACTTGCTGGCTTATTTCTGAAACTCAGACATCCTGTTTACCAATGATGGAGCATCAATTATTGTTACATATTTCTATTAAAATAGCAAGTAATAGCTTCAGATAGACTCAGATACAGTTTCAATACCAAAGCTGATATATAAAGGCTTAGGAAGAATCATATAATAACAGATTTTTGCATCTAGCAAATATATGAGTTTCTGGATTTAGTTTCTAATTTTGTAGTGATTCATATAAGATTTGGAGACAATGGGACAATAGAATGGAGTGGAGTATTTCAGTTGGAAGGGACCTACAACAATCGTCCAGTCCAACTGTCTGAGCACTTCAGGCCTGACCAAAGATAAAGCATGTTGTTAAGAGCATTGTTCAAAAACATCTCAAACACTGATGCGTTTGGGGCATTGACTGTTTTCTAGGGAGGCTTTTGACGTGTTTCACCACCCTCTTAGTAAAGAAATGCTGCTCTCGGTCTCTGTACGGGTGTTAGATGGTGAGTTGGACTAGATGATCCTTGTGGGTCCCTTCCAACTCATAATATTCTGTGATTCTGTGATTCTGTGATTCTTATTGTCCAGTTTAAAGCTCCCCTGGCAAAACTTTGAACTGTTACCACATGTCCTATCACTGGGTACCAGGGAGAATGAATCAGCACCTCCATTTGTTACCATATATGCTGACTTTTTTTCTCTAGGGTTTGCAGCAGAGCAAAGGAGAATCTAAGAGAATAATTTTCGTCTGTCTCTGTGTTGCTTCACACTACTAAAACCTTTAATGTATCTTTAGAATATCTCTTTGCTAAATGTGACTTCTATAGGAGCAATGTTCATGACTGAATCTGTTACTAATCAAGGGATGCTGTTGTCATGTTGGTGTGCTCTTTTTGTACAGTTGGAGGTTTTCCTTTAGCAGAGAATTTGCTGTCAATCTCCTGAAATGCCACTGGGCTTTGCAACTCTTTTCTGCCTGTTATATTCAATTTCCATGGCAATGTTCCTTGCAATTCTTCTCTTAAACAGCTAATCCTATCTCAAATATGTCATTATATCATCTGCTTTATGAATGTAGTCAGATTTATTAGCGATACAGAGTATTTCTTTGTGAGATTTTCTGTGACTGTGCAACTAAAATTTTTATACGGATTTGTCTTTGCTGTCTTGAGGTGATTTGTTTTCTACTGTTTTTTTAAAATCAGAAAAAGAGAAAATTAAGAAAAAATAACAGCAGAAATGCTAACTTAAGCACCAGTAAGTAAGGTCTAATTAATTTAATTACAGCTCATTTAATTAAATTGTTAGACTCCTAGATAAAAATACTATGATTTTTGAACACAGTAGACTTTTATCATTTCCATTTACTTCCAAAGAACCTGAGATAATTCAAACTCCAGGGAATCTGAACATTTCTTACAGGTGCAAACTCCTAACATCCGCAGTTGAAAAAAAAGTCCCAAAAAGCCTCTCCACCACTACCTTTATGAGTCATTTTTAGCTCTGAATATAGTAAGGTCGGGGTGTAACAAAAGTTTTTCTTTTTTAGCTTTCTGTTGTTGGTCCTCTAGCACATTTAGATTGAAATGCAAAGGTATTTGCTATTTGCCAAAATTGTTTAACCTGACTTCCTTTTTATGTCTGCCCGAACAGATGTCAGTGCCTTGAGTCTGATTACCTAAGGAGGGTGTTAGTCCTAACTATGTTATCTCATTTGTTTGCTAATGACCTGTACTGCCTGACATTCACTGATTTCTCAGGCAGTGCACTGCATTTGTGGACCCTATTTAAATAGTTTTTTGAAATTCTGTTGTGTGGTTTAATCATTCTGCCTGCCAGTGACACTAGGAAAGACCTTTCTTACGTTGTATGTACTGGTCGTCCTCAGGATTGTCAGTTGACATTCATGTGGTGGTGTCTGTGCATGTTTCGTTCAGGGGAAGAAAAGAAAGGCTTGTTCTGGATGCTACTGTTCTAAGTATTAGGAAATTATAGATGTAGAATTATCATTCATAAAGGCTTTCCAATGCAATTTTTGCGTATTCTGGATGTCAGGGAGCTTGATGAATGCACTTGCTATCGTGTTTCTAACTAGGTCAGATTTCACATACTTTCTAACTAAAATAAATAGATAAATGTTAGGAATATATACTGTAAATGTGATTTTGGGTGAGAATACCAATGCAATCATTCAGCTTCTGCAAAACATACCTGCTTTTAAAAGAGTAAGTCTCTATTCCAGAAATTTTATCAATTTATATGTGTTGTGCATCAGATTTGAAGAACAAATCTCTTTTATGGCCAGATTGGGAAATCTAGGAGAGTGTCTGTTTTGAATCAGCAAGAACTCTTTACTGAATCATCTGAGCTGTTGATTCAGCCCTTGATGCTTAACATAGGCTAATAAAGTGGTCATTTGTCTTCATGGCAGTGTTGTGTCTCATCCTGAATTTTACAGTAATCTTTCCAGGATTTTGAAGTTGTTAGTTCAAGAATGACTTGGAAACTGGACAATGTAGTGGAAATTATTTTGTCAACAAGTCAACACTTTCTTTTCTTCAGATCCTGGAACAGATATCCATAAATAGAGTCTCATATGATTCCTCTATATTGTTTCTATCACAAAATGAAAAGATTTAGCACAATATCTGGAAGGACTATGTCCTTATGATTATTTTCTCCCAGTACTGTCTTTTGTACCTGCCAGAACAAGACAGCCAACTGACCTCATAAGTTTCCATGAAGGTCCTTCATATAAAGTTTGTATTTTTTATGAGTAAGGAGCATAGCAGTAAAACAAAAATAGTGGTTTGAGGATAAGGCAGAATATTTAGCTAAACCTTCATCCTGCTCTTCTCCTGTAAGCAGTAGCCCAGCATTTCAGGAAAATTACATGTGTACCTGGGGTATGAGAAAGCAGAATGGCTTTCTGAGAAGTAGTATCAACACTTGTATTGTGGTATGTGGATGATAAAAACAATTTAAGACACTGTCTTATTAATAATTTGAAATGTTTATTGGCTCATTGTTCTGAAAATCAGTGAATTTGAAAATGAATGATAAATACAGCAAAAGGTTAACTGAATTTTTTAATTGTAAAAGTATTTCTGTTAGGTAGTAGCATGTATTAACAGATAAATCTTTGAAGGTAACTGTATATTTGGTGGCAGCACATTTAAAATATTCATATGCATGGTACTGTGCAAAACAATAGCTCTGCAAGGCTCAGCAGTGCCTGCAGAATACTGTTCTGTACTGAAGAGGTACAACAGAACACAGCTGTGGTAAGTCAATCTCATTTTGACTTACAGTAACTTTAGTTTCAGTTGTGATTTTACTCCCTGTTCCATTCATCAGCTCTCCTAGCCTTTGACATTCCCAGAATAGTGAACCAAGTCTGTTAACAGTGCAAGTCTTGAGCTTGATATGAAAGCTATAAATTGCTTTTAAGAAAACTTGATTGTCTTCCACTGACGTGTGTGCTGAATTATTTAGATGTGATTGCATCATAGAGGTTATTCTCTTGTAAGTACAGCTAGAAGGGCAGTGCTGGACTTCATGCCATAACTGTAGAAGTCAGAGATCAGAAACCTGATGAAAATTCCCTATGCAATTAATGCAGGTATTCCTAAGACAAAAGCTTATTTTCTTCTAAGGTTGATATCTATGTTTCTGAAATGAAATTCACATTTTCTCCATGTTACTCCAGAAGCTTTCCAGTAAAATAGAGGAATGTTCAACTGTGACATGTCATCTAGTTCATTCTGAAGGGGCAAATGATTAGAAGTTTTAGCTGGAAATATCCTGGATTTCCAAAATGCAGATGTTTTGTACACTTTGAATTGTTTATTAAAGAAACATTTATTACATTTGTTACATCCTATCTGAAAGTTTTGACAAGTTTGAACTGACAAACAGCAGGTTACTTGTTTCCAAACTGTGATCACTAGAAATCCCAAGAAATCATGTATCTGTAAATTCATTCAAGCACTGAAATGAAATGTGTTTTATGCAGCGCAAGATTCTCTAGAGAGATCTTTTAACTTATGAGAGCAATTAAAATGTGTCTTTGGGACTTGTCAGAAAGTGATTTGATGTTGCCGTTGTTAAAGGAAAATAGGGCTTGTTCTAGTGGTAATGAGAGAAAGGAACCATAAAAGAATAAAAGATAATTTGAAATAGTTTTGGAAACACTCAACTGTTTTACAAATGTAAGTTGATCACAGGGTACAGTGCTCACAGGTGAAAAAAAAAAGTTTGCTATGTGTTTAACAAAACAAGAATTTCAAGGTTGTTCCTTTTGTCTTCATGTATAAAACTTCCAGTTTTCTATCTAAATCTGTTCTGCAAGATGTCTGATGCATATGATGGTGAGGAAACATATAAGTTTAGTTGGAGAACAGTATGGCAGAGGTCAGTTTTTAGCCAGTGTATTCCTTTGCAGCTCTCTTGGGATCAGCTGAAGTCAAGCAAAGCAAATTCAGATTTGGCTTTTGAGGGTTATTCCCTGCACCCCTCCCTGGTGGTTCAAAGGCCAGTAGACAAGGAAAGTAGACACAAGTGTTATTGCTTTGTTCATTACAGTCAGGTCTCCTGTATCGTGGACCCGTGGTCTTAATCAGGTTCCACTAAGCCCTACTTCTGTGTTGAATGGCAGCTCATTAATATGCAAATGTCCCACGCCCCCATATGCGGCCCCGGCGCTGTTTTGGCACTGTGTTTCTGTGTATCAGTGTTTGCGTCGGCCCTTCCCAGCGCCTGCAGCCACCCCACGCGGGGGAAACCCCTTTTTTGGCTCGGCCTGGGACACAGTTTCATAACTGCACAGCGGCGGCTCTGGGGGAGCGGCCCTGCCACCGCCACCGCTGCTGCTGCAGGTCGTGCATGCACAGTTGCGAAAAGGGGCCTCTTTCTTCGCTTAAAAATCATGGCGCTAAGTTCTGAAGCCGCAATATGTGGGGCGTGAAGTGCAAGAGGGCCGACTGTATTTACATAATATTTTTAGAAAGTATCAGTTTTAAGTAATAAACGTTTTTCTGTTAGAAAAATATTCATGTATATAGTATGCTCCATTAGGTATATTGTATTTCTGATACCTTCAATGATTTCTTTTCAGAGCCCTAACATGCTTTTGGAACACTACGTTTGATTTTTTGAATAGAGTCAGCACTGCTCTGTAAGATGTAGAGCACAAGACTATTTCCATGTATGAAGACTGTAGAAAACATACCTCTGCCTTCTATCAATTAGATATAAAAACAAACCTGAAGATTTTCTATGTAATTTTTCAGATAAGAGATATCTATAAATGGGGTTTTTTTTATTTTCAGACAACTCAAGTAATACAGTCATGATGCTTTCTTCATCGTTACAGACAGCTGCTAGATATATACATTCTATTAAAATATTTGAACCAGCAAAGAACATGAGTGCAACTTTTCATAATTTGCACATGAACGAGAACAATGAGGTCAATTATTTTTGTGATTATTTGTTTGCATCTTAAGAAACTTCTACAAGATTAGCTGTGTTTTCTATGCTTGCTGTACCTGTTTATGTAAGACTTGCTATTTTACCTGCAGAAATGTCATGGGTAATATATTTTTGGACACATTTACAATATTGGCCCATCTCAGTTTCTGGATGGGACAGATAGTACCAGGTGCTTTGTATCTAATAACAGTCAGGAAAGTGAAACCTAGCATTGGTTGTCAGATCAGAAAATAGGCTAGCAAGCATTGTTGTAGAATAAATGAGATTTTTTTTCTTTCTTGTCAGAGTCATGAACTACATACAGATAATTTACAAACAGGGCCTTATTTCTTAAATACATTTTTCATTGAAAATAATTCCCATGACTGATTACTGTGCACTGAGTTGGTCCATCTCCCTGGAGAGCAGCTACAATGCTAGTGAGAATCTGCTCAGCTGGTTTGGAGAATTTTGGTTGCTGGGTTGGATGACGACAAAAATTTAAAATTCTGTATAATGGAAGGTAACGAGCTGCTTAGGTGTAATTATGAATTGTGTCCTTTTATTCTGTAACTCCTGCGTGTTTCACACAAGATGCTGTTGCGTAGCTGACAATTGTTGCATAAAGTCAGAGTATAATGGAAGCCAGCTGTAATATAATTATTCTTTATGGTGCCATCAGTCTCTTGGCTTTTTTTCCGAAAGACAGTATTACTTAGGCTTGCTTTATCACAGTTAATTAATTTGCCCTTACACTTATGTCTGACTTTGGCTTTGATACTGCATGCTTGTGAACTATTAATGTTTTTAATAAATCTTTACAGCTGCTAGATATATGAAATGTTATGGAACAAGTGCTAAATGATGGGGGGATTTAAGCTAATACCTTGCCTTGGAGCATGTTAGAAATTAGGGTGGTTAGCTACAGTACCATGGATGATGTTACTATGGAGAGAGCTTCTGTTTCCATGACATTTGTTTGCATATTTTGCTAGGCCTTCTACAGAAGTAGGGTTCTCTCCTCTATCAAATTTGATGGGTGTTATTCCATTACTTCTGAAACTCTGCAGTGTCTCACTGCAAACATACATGAATTAATTTCATAGGAATATTAATGATGACTGTCCAGGAAAAAGGTGGAGAGGAAAACAATTATTAAAACTTTTATCATGCAGAAGGCAATGGCTTTTTAATAATTTTTTTATGAGAATAGATATTCCAGCTTGATTTTAATTAGGGGTGTACTGCTCTGTTTGTATACATTTTGGTTGATTAAAAAAGCCTACAGCTATTAAAAAAGTAAAGTAGAGTTTTGCTGGGTTTAGAAAAAAATTATGTTTAGCTGTGTAGCTAATGGCTTTATACTGTGTCAACTGCCTTGTACCAGAGTAGAATTTTGAATAGCAGTGAAATTTTAGATCAAGTCATGATGTAGCTCGCTGTTTTAAGAATTAGTTTTTTAACCTAGGGGTAAATTACAAAAACTACTTTTTCTTAGGATGAAAGAAGTGCTTTTGAGACATGAAAATCTTGGTAGCTATTCATAAAAGGGGGTTTCTTCAGTAACTGTTAGGGCAGTCGTGACCACCTGCAGGCAGCTTTTGTCTGCCCTTCTGCATTTCTGACTGCAGTCACATATGGTCACAGTTCTTTGCAAGATTGTACAAGTAGGAGTGATCCCAAGGTGCTGAAATAGAAGGAGTTAGGGAACAACACTGTTTGTGGAACACCCTAGCATGACCTATTCTTTCCTGTTCAAAGGGTGCTGGAGAGGAGAGATGCAGTGAGTTAAACACCAGTCAGTATTCATATGCCACCCCTAAGACAAAATTGCTTTCCTTCAGTTCCTAATGAACAGCTGACTGTTGTTTCCTTTGTACACCACTCTTCTGCTCTAATTAGGTTTTAGTGTCCCAGAGTGGTTTTGGTTTTTTAATGGTCTTTTTTTTTAACTTCCAGTTGCGAGTGAGAGCCTAAACCTTTTGATCTTTTGTGATACCTTTGTGGAGGGTATTATTCTGTAATGTGTCTGTTTGCAACAGTTATAAACAATTGTCAGGAGCTGATATCCCTTTTGAAACCCATTTATTTCAGAGCTTTTCCCAATTTCACAAATTTTGAAACCACAAATACATGTCTGCAACTGAGGAGAAAATATAATCAGAAGCCTTATAACCTATTGTCTATAAAATGCAATGAAAACTTTGGTCCTCCTGTTTTCGTATTTTGGTAAATGAAGAATGGTGCTTCACCTAATATCTTCCCACAACTTCCACTACAATCATTGTTACAGCTTTATTTTAGCCAAGATGTCTTTGATTTCCACTTGAAATGAATTTTTAAATCTTTCTGCCAAAACCACTACCACTGACTCCCCATCTGCTAACTCTAAGATTCATGTTCTTTGTCCCCACTTCAGAATGATTTCATTTCAACAAATAGTTCATTGAATAATTTTGGTTTAGGAAAGTCATGTTCTCCTTCTGGTAAGGATACAACAAAAAAGGTTTAAAAAAGTAGCTCATAAAATAAGCATGATAATTACTGTTCTTGGTGTCAAGAGAGGTGTAGCTCCACGTGAATCTCTAATTCTTTTTGGAGTACCTGCTGGATCGATGACTGGTGGACTTGTTCACTGTACTGCCATGTCTGTACCCTCTCCTCTCTGCTCTAAGAAAATTTTTGAAGGATTGTATTGAAGCTGTTTCACAAGTACAATAGAGCTTGACAGAAACCTAGTTTATTAGCTCAGAGTTTGTACTAGCATGCTCTCTAGTATCTCTGCATTTTATTAGCACTTACACTGGAATTATAAACTCTCTTCATCTTGGAGGTGGGAAGAGGTTTGTAAACTATCCTCCACACATCTTCACAGATTCCTGCTTGAACCAATGATTTTATTTCCCCCCTATGTCATTTTCAGTTGTGACAGAGATGGAAAGCTTTATGTTCTAGAGGTTAAAGAGTGGACTGTTGTCTTTTTATGACATTAGCAAAAAGGATGCATGGGAAACTAGGTAAGTTGTAAAACCTTTTAGAGGGATATCAAATTTGAAAAATGCTTCTCCTGAATTTGCTCGGGTTTGCCTGCTTTTTTGTTCCAGATTTTTCTAGTAACTACACATCACACATTTCAATTCATTTGATGGATGCTGGTGAATTGGCCCCATGAATTGCAGTTCTCTTTCTTAAAAAATATAATTCTATTTTTGAAATACATTCTACATTTGTTTGTGGAAAACTGTGCTTAACCACTCTTTCTGTTCCCCCTTGTTAAAATGTTAAACTGTTAAATAGCAGCTAAACCTGATGACATTGTTTTTGCAAATGGTAATTGCCACTTACCTCCTCCCCTAATTCTTTGGCCCTTCAGCTGCTTTTCTGCTCAAAGCATAGCTACATAAACATTGCAATATTTGGTATAATTGAAGAAGAAACATTTAAGGAAAGGAGAAAGAGAAGAAAGTTTGTCTGTAACCCTTCTAGCAGAAATGGAATGAAGGCTCCCTGCCAGAAGCAGAGAACTTGGAGGAGGTTCTTCACCTCAGTTGCTCAGTCCCAGCGTTCAAACCAGAGATCTCATGTTGTGTGTCTGTGTGGTCATGCTCTGTGAAAGGGGTATAAAAGTTCTGTTGTGGCAGAAGCTGTTGTTTGGTTGTGTTTTCAAATGGGTTACAAGGCAATACAGTGATCCCCCAGAATTCGCTGGGGGTTGGGTCTGGGCAGGTCCCACAAGTTATGAAATCTGTGAAGATACCAAATCCATGAATCTTCAACTACTCCCCGCCTGTAGCCACACACCCTCCACTAATCAGGTCTGGAGGAGCCGTCCTGGGAGTGTGGCTCACACTGTAGCACCTCATTAAAGCGAAGGAAGTGCCCTTTGGTGCTTCCCGGCCGCGACATCCAGGGTCCAGGACATTCTGCGCACATGCGCGGTCTCAAAACTCACTGAAAATCCAACCGCGATTAGTTGAATATGTCGATATGCGAGCTGCCAATATGTGGGGATCACTGTATTAACAATTGATGTCAGAACCGCTTTTTTAATGGGAGAATGTCCTGCCTAAGAAGAAAAACAACTAATTTCACATTAACTGGAGTTTTTGGAGTAATATGTTTAAAATACAACCTGCATTTCTTTTCGTTTTACTTACAGTGCCAGTGCTCAGCAAATTACAAATAATCTCCCTATGGAACTTAACCTGTTCTTCCCCCAAGCCACTGACTTGCTTGTTCCACGAAGAGTGGGCAGAGTCCTTTCATTTTCTCCTTTGGAATGCTGTTTTTTTCTTCTTAGAGAAGGATTTTCCCCTTCTCATGATCCAAGTTATTCTCCTGAAAATACAGTTTTAAATTGTATTAGTCTTGTAGCAGACATGAAAGAGAAAATACATACTGATTTTTTTTTCAATATACATTTTTCCTACTTTACTTTTCATCTCTAAGCACGTCAGCTTGTTACTTGCAAAATCAAAAGGATTGCAAAGCACATTATGAGTTCTACTGGTTGGACTTACTCTGACATTGAATGAATGTTTTCTGGTAAAATTAAGGATGTAAAATATGCAATTTGCTCTTTTAATGTCCATGGCTAATAATGAATTTAATATGATTAAAACACAGCATTTTATAGTTTATATATTAAAATATGTATTTGAAAAGGCTAGTTTCTGCTTTTTCTTACAAAATACTGTAGGATTCAGTATTCCAAGCAAGACTCATGAATATTTAATTCAGGGAGATTTGTAGCCCTGTAAAATGTAATAAGCCAGCCCTTAATAACAGTTCTGTGTAACATACGTTTGGCAACATGTAGAAAAAAATCCTGCAGGCAATTCTGTGCATCATCCTTCATGCATATCTGTTCAGCTCTAGGGGCTTTTTAGTTTTGGAATTATAAAGAGAAATTAGCCTATGTCTGAGACAAGCATGCTGCAATTTCTTAGTTAGTACTTGTACATTTCTTCTTACTTTCAGATTACTTTAAAGCTTTGGCCTAGTGATTGCCTTTTGATGCACGGCTTCGTTCTTTTTTTCAAGATTGGCATTTAGCAAGAAGCATTTTGGAATATATTTTTGCATCTTTCTGTTTAGGGGTGGTAGTTTCCATTAATCTTCCTGGGCTCTGAGGCGATTTGCTGAAATGTTATTCCTGGCATACTGATTATCATCATAGCTCATGAAAAAACATCAACAAAACCAATATTATGATGAAGCCTTAAATTTACAGGTTGTAGCTTCTGCAAATGTGATCTCTAATACTGATAAATTACGCAGCTTCTAAATTGGGTTATCATAGTGAGTCAGCCAAGAGCACTGCTGCTCAGTTCATGGAGATCCTTTTGTGACACCAGAGATGCTTCTACTGTCAGACTTCAAGCATGGAATACTTCCTGCTGATCCAACCCAACTTTTGTGGGGTTTCAGGAACCTTTGATCACAAACTAACTACCCACAAAGAAATAAGTCCTCTGAGGTACTGACTTCCTTCTCTCTCTGGTGCAAGTTTCAAGTGATGACTACACTTAAGCTTGAGCTGGGACAGAGGTAGTAAAAATGAAAGGACAAATGGTGAAGAGAGATTGGTGCCCTCGTATTTGAGAAATGAGAGAAGGTTTTCGCTGGTATGTACAACATTTTAAACATCTAAAGAGACATAAACAGGCTCACAAAATAAGTCATGCAGTGACAAGTCATGCAGCCAACTACACGTAGCATTTTATGCATTGAAAATTAATGTTCTCTCCAACATCACTGACTTCATGCAACCAAGTCTTTTTTTCACAGTAAGTATGTAAGGAAGATTAGAAGGAGTTGATCTCCCTAAGAGTCTTTCAGAGATTTGTTGGCGGACAGGAGAGGAATAATAAGTATTGCTTTAGGAGACCCAAAGAAAAATAACAGTAAAGGAGAGAGCTAGGACTGCTTCTGTATTGTCTTGGTTGTCCCAACAGTTTACTTCAGGCTCATCCCTTCATCCTTTGTCAGCAGCTTCTGTAGCTGTGAATTAAGAACTGAATGTAAGCAGCTCCCTGGAGATCAATTTGGATAGAGTCATGTTAAACATACAATGGAAAGAGAATATTAACATTTAGAATTTGAAATGTTATCACCTGTAGAATAGATTTCAAAACGTTATTGTTTGTACACACAAAGCATTGCTGGCCATTGTCATGTTATCTAGCAGTACAGTTGTCCAAAGGTTTTTCTGTTTTGTTTTCTAAATTTCAATTAAGGCTGACTGAAAACAATACAAATCATCTAATAAATAAAGCAGAATTAAGTTTGTTCCAGCCTTTAACAGTCCACGCTGTGGCTTGTTGTTGCAAACATTGCATTTCTATTTGATATATTAATATCTAGTGAAGTCTGAAAGAATAGCAGAAAAAAAAGTAGCATTAGTGGTCTCAAATGCTCTTATTTAAGGAATTTTTAAATTTTTCCGATATGTAGTAATGTAATGACTTCAAGAAGGCTGGCTGAACTTGAAAATACAGAGTGGTGCATAATCTTGTGAGGGAACTTGTATTGGAAGTGCCCAAGTACTAGATATATTCAGTGAAGCGGAGCAAGTGACAGGAAGTCCTCTCCTCCTGAATTAGCTGTGTGAACATGTGCAAAGCTTCAGATCTGTCAGCATTTGCCACATGGGAAACAGGTGCTTATTGGAAAGATGCTTTATGAAGCACCTAGGGCACCCATGTTGCTGTTGTACCTAAGTTGAACTGGATTTCAACACAGCCTTCACTGGTAAATCTAGAGTTTAGACTTAGTGCCTAGTGAACTCCTGCAGTTTTTAGCAAGGATTGTGTTGAAATCTTCAAGAAGAGAAGGGTTTCCTGATTGCACGAGGGGAAGTGACTTGATTGTTTTGGGCCAAAAGGTGGATGGAAATGAAGGCAGATTGCTTTCAATCCATATTTCAGAGTCCTTTGGAGATCGGAGCGAAACTCCAATTTAGCCTGGTTTTCATCAGTCTTTCTGGACAGTTGTTGTAAGCTATTTAGTTCTTACCTCTGGGTTTGTTTGTGTTTCTAGACAGGTGGAAATTAACAATATATACCTGAGGAAAAATTTTATAGACAAGAGCTTTTCCATTATATTAATTTCTGCTTAAGGCTGTTAATGAGTTGTGATGCTTTATCTAGAAGAAAATTTCATCTGGAGGAGCAAATGCAATGGTTCCCGGTGACAGTTTACATTGTTGGTACATGCTGAGGCTGTGTCAGCTCAGGTTAGTGATACAAAGGGAAATGAAGAGAATTAAATAAAGCAATGGAAGATAAATTGAAGTATCTTGATTGGTTTTATTATTGTGCTAATTTTTCAGAAGACCTACAGGGAACATACTTAATGAGATTATAAATAGTAGATGGCAGTGGTGAAAAATAAGATAATTACAAAATAATAGCAATATAAATCTAATATCTTAAGTAGCAAACATGGACCATCAACAGTTCCTTTGACCATGGTCCCTATAGCTCTGTTGTTAGGAGGTTTATTTGTTACATGGGTAGAACTATGTAGCTTTTCAACAGTTAGTTTAATTTGCCAAAACAAGAGATTAGAATCAAAGGCAGATGCCAGTTAGTCCAGATTGGATCATATACCCATTAGCCAACAAGCTGAAGCCATTTACCTTTGGGTTTTGCTTCAGACCCAAGTAGTGGAGTTTTTGGTTCCAGATCATAATATTAAGTGAATGGACAGATACAAATGGAAGCTACCAAGAATTGGTTTCTGCTGCTTACAAGTAATGTGCTGGGTGGGAGGAGGAAAGACCAGTGGGGGGTTGAGTGGCTGCTGCATTCTGATTACTATTAACGTGGTGTTTTGGCTGTAATCTCAACTGAATCTATCAAATAGTAATATGATTCATGTGTAAATTATTTTAGTTATGAATAAAATGTATTCATATTTTTCTCCCTGCTTAATGGATTATTGAGAAAAGCTATTAGTAAAGTTGGGAAACAAGATGTTTAATGGAGCTGGGGGTATAAAGCTGAATTAAAGTGCAAGAGAAGACATTTATCCCAGTAATTACAAAAGAAGTCCAATATAAACATTGCATTAGCTTGAAGTTTGGAGGCACTTTTGGAAAAAGCAGTTTTCTACTAACAAATTAACAGATTAACTTCTGTATGCAGGTTAACCTTCTGAACCTGATTTGCATTCAAGTGTTAAAATCCTTAGTATAAAACATAATCTAACACTATTTAAATGGGTGGATATTAGTAGCATGCTTTGCTTCTCAGTCTGCTGTGACAGTTAAGCCTAATATTTCAGAAGTCAGTTTGATTATAATATGTACATATGTAATATGTAATTTAATTATAATATGTAACTTCATATAGCTTCAAGTCACATTTTCATAAAACACAAATTCTGGTACAATAACGCTTTCGTAATAAAATCAGCTACTTATGGCTAATGGATCTTTAAGTATTAAAAGGTATCATTCCTACTTAGTTCTTTAACTCTCTAAAGGAAAAGTTTCTGGAATACACCGATGTGATTGTGTCTTAAACATATTGCTTTTTCTTTATTTTGATTTTTAAAATGGAGGATTGAAAGAATTGACACAAACTTGTTTGACTACACGGAACTAAAACAGTGTGGTGATTTCACTGTCAAGATATTTAAAACTCTGTTACCTGGAGTTTGCTCTGTCATCCTTTTGGCTTAACTGTGGGCACTAAATGTTTTGAGCTTAGCAAGGAACCTGTCTTCCCCAACTTTTTTGAGCCTCTAAAGTTACTGCCTACAGATATTCTTTCAATGATCTGATAACTTTGCATTGTATAACATTTGGAATTCATTAACAACCTTATTTTCAAGCTGATCAACTATTGAAAATCAGAGTGTCTCTGTATTCTGATCATGTCACTGAACCAGGCAAAAAGCTGATGTTTAGCGAGGACTGCAGATCTTTGATTGTTCAGGTAGTTTGAATCAGTAATTTAGAACACTAAGCATTAAAAGCAGCATTTATTAATTTCTTTTAGTTAAAAGAGTTTTTCTGAAGGGAAGGAATTTGCTTTTGTTGTCATCTTTTAGTCAGAGCATCATGGTTGTGTGGGTATGATGGATATCTCTCCATAGACACGGGTTGTGCTGGGTGAAGGGCTGAAACAACACATGTAAACTGCATGAAGCTGGAAAGCATTTGGATTGTGTTTTGGGGAGGTACAAACTTTGCAGCTATTTTGTGTTCTTACGTATTTTTCATTTAGTGTTTAGATTCTTCTGTTTTCTCTCAACTTTGAAAATGCCTTTCAGAACTGTGACAGGTGTTTGGAAAGTACAGGTGCTTATCCAGGAGTGTCTTTTAGCCTGATCAGTCTTAGGAGTACTTACGAATCACAACTACCTGTCTTTCCTTTATAAGTATAGGAACAGTTGACTCATATTTATTTAAAAAAAAATCCAAACTTACTTTAAAATTTCCGGACTTCATACAGGAATTAGGACAAATATCTACAAGAAAGAAATTAGTACTTGGTACTTTGATTTGTTTTTCTAAAGAACAAAGGAATCCTGATAATCTTTGAGACACTTAAGTGCCACTGAAGAGATTTTATTAAAGCACCTTTTTTCAGTGGAAGTTACACAGGTTTCCCTTGCTGACTTGCATTTGACAGTTCCATCTCTTGCATTCATTCACAGAGGTTTTTTAGATGCCTCTGGATTCTTCAGACTCTCCAGACTTGCTTAACCAGTATTGTTTATATCTCAGCTTTAGCATCTCTTTGTTTTACTGCCTTAGAATCATTTTGTACTGCTCCTAAATTATTATTTTAAGCACCAAAGTGTGTTTCTCAATCTTCAGAAATAAGGAGCACTTAAATTCAGTTCAATAGCAACTGCTTAATACATGTTTGTAGGCTTGAAAGCTCTGCATATGAATTTTTTTCCTATGCAGTAAAAAAATGATTTTTTTTTAATAAAAGGCATTCTAGAAATCTAAATAAGTTGTCTCAACTAGGTTCAAGGGTAGCCAACATTTTGTTAATATGTCTGGATTTCTCCAAACTATTTGTAGGAAAAATACTTTCTCTTGGGAGCAGTTGCAGTTACATTTCTAATGGGAAACAATTTGTGAAGTTCTCTTCCTTAACACTCATGGTTAGCTTACATTAGTCCTTTGTTCTTATAAGGCTAAGTAGTATTTTCTAAGATGCAGAATCATGGTGTAGAACTGTCCTTATAATCTATGATTCATCTGTTTGTGAACCTGGTTTGGAGTCCTTGGATATACACAATGGATGGCCAGGTGATACTTTGTTAGCAACGCAATGATTGTTCTAGGAAGGAGATGCTGCACAAAGGCGGGGTGGGACAGCAGTGTTGATAAAGACAGTGATAATTATTTCTAGCTACTTAAAGGGGATAGCCAGGTGAAAACTAGTGTGATTAGTAGGATGTTCAAGGTCCCTTCACATGGTCAGACTCCAGCAAAAGACTTCCTAAAAGTTTTCTTCCTGCTTCTATAGTATGTGGAATGTATTTGGCAAATCTTGACATCTATAAAGATTTTGGTGTGCAACACATAGTCAGTTTGCCCAGTTCTGATGTATTTTAAATGAGAACTAAATATGATGGTTTAATGCAAGGATTATCTTTCTCTTACTGTCTGATATTTGGTCTTAGTTAATAGTGTTGTCAATGTGTTTGTTTCCATTGTCCACTTTAGATCAATGCATTAATTTAGTTGCTTTTTCTGTGCATCAACCTCAGATACCCTGTTTTTTGAACCTGGAGGCTGTTACTCTTGGACATTATTCTCCTTTGTCTCCTAGATCATCAACATGCAAAGTAGCTTTTTGTGTGGGTATGATGGATAATCTTTTAGCAGATTCACCAGTGATCACCACCAAACACCATAAATGCCATGGTGTACCACACAGTTTGCCTTCACCTCCAGACATCTGAGTTTGGGATGAGCACACTACTCTTAAAACAGTCTTCTCAAATAATCTGTTTGCCTCAGACTTCAATTAGAAAGGCTGGACTTTCTGCTCCTCATTCAGAGAATGCTGTGGACCTGTGATCAGACTAGTACATATATCTCTTTATTCCAGTTCTTGATCTCCTGTTCAATATATGGCAAGAACAAGCATTAATCACATTTACCCATTAATGACCAACAGGCTTCTGGTGCAGCGTTCCCTTTTGCTTAACTTTTTACTGGGCAAGGAAAACATGGGAAATATGGTAAGGATGTAAGTTGTATGGGTGCTTTGAGGAGCAGATGGAGTTGGGACTGAGAAGTGACAGAAGGCAGAATATTTGAAGGAGATAAGGGTTCACAGGTTATTCTGAGTTGGAAGGGACCCACAGGATGATCTAGTCCAACTCCCAAGCCAACGCCCACCCAGGGATCAGGCCTACAAGCGTGGAACCATGGGCACCACGCTCCATCCATCCAAGCCTCCCAACATCTAGACCATGTCACTGAGCTCCTCATTGAGTTTCCTCTTAAACACCTCCAGGGATGGCGACTCCACCACCTCCCTGGGCAGACCATTAGGCTGAGGGATCACTTTCTCTGTATAAAAACTCTTCCTAACATCCAGCCTAAACCTCCCCTGGCATAGTTTAAGGCTATGTCCTATTGTTCTAATGTTAGCAGCCTGAGAGAAGAGACGCACACCCATCCGCTGCAACCTCCCCGCAGGTAGTTGTAAACAGCAATGAGGTCACCTCTGAATCTCCTCTTCTCCAGGCTGAACAACCCCAGTTCACATAGTCGCTCCCCATAGGGCTTGTCCTCCAGTCCCTTCACCATCCT
>WEKX01024760.1:47342-66850 GCA_013390025.1 Pitta sordida
GCCCTTCTTGTGGATGGGTGTCACATTAACCAATTTCCAGTCTTGTGGTACATCACCAGTAAGCCAGGACTGTTGGTAAAATATGGAGAGTGGCTTAGCGAGTTCATTTGCTAGTTCTTTCATCACCCTCGGATGGATCCCATCTGGTCCCGTGGACTTGTGAGGATCCAAGCAGCTCAGCAAGTCTCTGACTACCTCCTCCTGGATTACAAGGGGGTTATATTGCACCCCGACTCCTTCCATCAGCCCACTAGTCCAGTTGTCCTGCAGGCAGTCTGTCTTACTGTTAGAAACAGAGACAAAGAAGGTATCAAGTATTTCTGCCTTTTCCTCATCGCTGTACTATATCCCCCTCTGCATCTAATAAGGAGTGAAGGTTGTTGCAGCTTCTCTTTTTACTGTTGATGTATTTATAGAAATATTTCTTGGGTCACAGTGCTGGTAAGATAACTTATTTGCTCAAGTAGATTTTTGTGTCTTGTGTTTCAGGTTTTCTTCTTTTTTATTTTTTTTTTTTTTCCCTCTTGGTGACAGTGAAAGAAGTATGTTACCATGAAGAGTTTTAATGATAGGGTTGGGATTTTGCATATGTCTTTATGGTCATGTTAACATTTTGAACGTTCTCAACAAGCTTACCTATTTGCCCAAAAGACCAATCATGTTGGCTAAACTGGATCATTTAAACTTATGATGGTGCTTGAATACAGCCAAATGTGTATATATCCAGGAGCAAGTGTATTAAGTCCCAGCCAAAGGTGTGAATCTGAAAAGAATTATTTGAGCTAGTTATCAACACCTTTCAGTGCAATGCAAAAGAATACAAAGTAAAAATACACTTTCTTTTTGTGGACTGCTGTATACATACCCAGTGAAAAGAATATTGGAATAGTAGGTTCAGTTCTGTCGCCCACTCTTCTAAAGGCTTTTGTGAAATTACACTATGAGAATGTGTATGTTAACCAACTGGAAAATTACCCATGCAGTGAGACTCAGACTTACTCATTTTAGCTTAAAAGAGGGAAGTTATTACACAGAGAACCAGGTTTCTGTCTAAATTAAGGTATTAAAAAGAGAGTAGAAATAAGCGTGCAACATTTTTAAGCACAACTGTAATAAATGGCTGTGGTAACATCCGTAGATATATTCTGTGGTTTCTTCATCATTATCTCTTATAAAGGGGTGCTGGTTTCAAATAGGAATTACAAACTTGATATAAACATTGTGGTTTGCATAAGTGGTATAAGCTTGATATAAATATTATTGTTCAAGTTTCTCTGTCCTATATGCAACACCACTTATTCAATGAACCCAGCAACAGTTTCCAGTCTTAAAAAATCTATGAATATACAATTGAGTCAATGGTTGTCTTTGATCTTGTGGTTTCTTGATCCATTGTTGTGACTTACTCACATGATCTGTTAATAAAGTAGCAACTTCTGCGTCTTTGGCTCATCTTTATAAAGTCTATCTTGAAATAATTGATTATATTGATCTCTTGGTTCTTTAAAATGGTCCAAGGTCTGTACTGCACAAAAATAAAAACACATTTTGGGTAAATATTCTGTAAATTTACCCAGCTGAGTGCAAACTATTAGGTTGGGCAGGCCAGCAGCTGCTCTATGGATTAAGAGGCCTCAGAGTTAAGTAGAGCTCTTCAGAGAAAACATTTAAATCCTGTATTGAGTGAGAAAGAGAAGCAGATTTAATATTATCGGTTTGCCATAGTCAACTTTTTGCTTTCAAGTGCAAACTTTAGCATCATGTTGAGTACAAAGTTGCTGGCAAATCATTTAATTAAAACACAGAAGAATTTTTAAAATGGATATAGGTGAATTTTACAGTAGTACAAGTAGTACTGTTCATGAACCCAAAGCATTTTAGAATGCTTTGAAAGTGCTTTTAGTGTCTTCATCCTAGCAAATCTAACTGAATATGAGAATATCATTGATGCAATGACAGAATTTTCTTCAAGGTTTTGAAATATGTTATTTGAAACTTAGATTATTAGAGTTACAAAGTTTTATATTTAATATTTGTATTTCACATTCAAAAATACTTAATTGCAGTTTATTGGATTTTCCATGTGGTGGTTAAATGCTAACACCATTTGCAATGTGGCAAACTACATTTAATGATTTAAAAGAACTTTGGTAGATTCCTAGTAGTTGTCTTGGTTAATCTATCCCCTCCTACCCACTCTTCCCTCCCCAAAGGTACTCAATCTTCCATACCACTTGGGCAAGCATGGCTATGCAAACAAATCTTCCCTAAGCTTTCTGTACCATTTTTTTCAGCTTTCTGTCTGAGTTGGTGCATGCCTACGTGATGAGGTTTGAGGCAAATTTGGGCTGAGCCAAAGGAAAAAAAAAAGAAAAAGGAAACAAGATAAAAAAAAAACCGTGGCTCTCCCAAAAGCTGGAGAAAAACCCACCAGAGCAGCCCCTCTCCAGCCCCACACAACCACGGCTGCCAGAGAGCTCCAACCAGCTCCCTGCCTCTGCCGCCACTGTGTGAGCTACCACAAAATTATTTTTTTTTCCTTCAACTGCCGCTTCTCAGTTTTTGGATGTTTTTTTCTTGTCTTCTGGATAGAGAGAGAAAATGACCTTGGTGTTGCTAAGGACCAGTATCCACAAAAAATTCCTCATAAACTGAAGCCCAAACACAAAGGTGTGGAATATATACACATCACCCTAGGACACTGCGACTGCCAGCTTTGCAGCCCTTTGGGTACTGTGAATCCCCCCTTTTCATGGGGGACTAGATCTGAGAAGAAGGCGCAACTCATGAAATCCATGAAGTTAGTGAACACATGACTATTCAATTAGGCTCCACTCATGAGCTCTAGAGGGCAGTCCTGGGAGTGCAGGGCAACATGTTGCACCTCAGAAAACTGATAGCAATGTGTTCTGCCTGTTCCTGGGTGCAGAATCCTTGGTTTTGCCACGGTGCCCCTTTTCTGAGCTATTAAACCTGGTGGGAGCTGGGACGCGCGGGCTAGCATGCTCCCGCAGGGCACCGTGGGCTGACACAGTCACCACAGTTTCATTTCTGGTGTAGTTGTTTTGAGTCTTTTTTTTTTTTTTTCCCCCAGGAATGCAACAGAACAGAATGGGGTCAGGGTCTCCCAGAGGGCATGGCTGATGCTGGTGGCAGCCTGACACGTTGGCCAGGAAATCAGGGCTGGCAATGTGGGAATGTGGGACCTGCTGCCCCATGGCCGTCCCTGCTCCAGTGCAGCGCTCTGGTCTTCCTCTTCTGCTGGTGTGTTCCCATGACGCAGTCACTCCCCAGTGTGTACCTCCCTCCACGGCACCCCCATCTCCCAGTGCACTCATATCAGCGAAGCCCAAACCCCTCATTGGGGCACGGGCTGAGGTCTGGGTGCCCCAGTGGAGGCCCAGGAGAAAAGGGGGAAGGTGCGGCCGCCCTGCCCGGAGTGAGTTTCCAGGGCTGGGGCCAGAGGGGCTGGACTGGCCAGGCCTCAGTCTGCAGGGCCACTCCTCTCCTGCTCCTCTGAAGTGTCACAGAAGCTGGGTGGGCTGTGCTTGACTGAGGTTTGCATCACCATTAAAAAAGAGAAGGAAAAAAAGCAGCTCCTGTCCACATGCCCACCTTGGCAAAGATGGAATGAGGGGTGTGTGTTTCAGCACATTTTCCATAGGAAAAGACGAGGGCCAGTGGGAGAGACGTCCCCTCCCTCTCTCTGCCTTCCCCCAGGCCTCCCCTCTCTTTCCTCAGTGCCACACACACACATGGAGCCACAGTGGGGCTGCTCCGTGTCGCTTGCCATCTCATTGCGGCTGAGGGGAATCCTGGGGAGTGGCGAGTCTGTTTTGCAGAAGTTTCTCATGAGGGATGCACTGAAAGGTACATTTAAAGCAACTGCTTGCCAGCTTCCACAATCCTATGCATTTCAGGCAGAACGGAGCTCTGCTCACAAGCCCTGTATGTGTGTGACACAGTGATCATGGCTTACCAACTTCAATAACACATTAACCCTCAAAGGGTTAATACGGAGCAAAGTCTTTAGGCTTTGGCAAAAGAGTTTTTGGCAAAGCTTTAGCTTTGGCATGCTAAAGGCATCCTGGCTGGAATGCCCCCCACCTTCCGTGTGTGTGGAAGTTTGCTGTGCAAAAACACACATTACATTAAACACATCCCAGCGGGGCCAGGCCAGGCAGTGCGTAGGTTCATACTCCCTCCCCTCACCACCCCCAGTGGCTCCCAGTGGGGCTAATTTGCATATTCATGGGCTTATTACATATTCATGAGCTGACTGAGTTCTCAATACTGTCTGCGCACACACGTGGACCCACAACTTGCTGACAAATAAACCACAGTTAATTGAAACCATGCCTGTGCAGACCGCGAATATGGGAGGGTTTACTGTACTTCACAGGGCTACAGCTGACCAATTTACTGAGAGCAAATTATAGCTGACAAGCAGCAGCACTGTGTCATTTAGGAGTAAAGAAAGAGCTGGGCTTTTGGCTGTCTTCCTGTCATTTGGAAGGAGTTAGGGAGGATGTGGAGGAAGGGAAATGAAAGATGGCCTGTGTTAGCTGTGGCTTGCATTTCAGAAGTCTTATATTTAATAAGGGTTAGGGACATAGAACTGAGTGATTAGGCTTTGTAGGATAGTAAGGCACCCACCCTTGTCAAGGAAACCTTCTCTTCCTCCTCTTGATGATGCACGAACTTCGCTCTTGATCATCCCACCACCTCTTCCTTTTCAGTCATTGGCAGAAATCATTTGTTTTGTCTAGACTTTAGTCTGAAGTTACTCAGTCTTCCAGGTGGGTGTCTTCATGGTGAGTCAACACCACCCCACAGCCCAGATTACTTGCCCAGAATGCAGTCCCAGAAACTAACCTCACTCTTTCTCCTACAAGATACTAAGCAGAAAGTTTATCCTGTGTGGAAGAAGCTATGTGGAATGAAACTTTATATGAGCTGCTATCATCTCCATTACCCAGGTCTTCAGCTTCCTTGGAGCCACCCATTGAGTGCAAAAGCTGAAACATGAGCAAAACCAAAACCTGTATATGAGGCAGTGGACACGAAATGTGTCAGCAAAAGTTCAGATACAAGAACTTGGGTCTTGGTGGGCCAGCCACTCTCTTGTTCTGAAGGGAGAGGAGAAAAGAGTTGCTCCCTCTATGAGCAACTATGTGGAGGAAGGATGGAACTAGACATAGTACTTTGGGACAGAGCAGAGGATGGAGGTTCAAAATGACTAGGAACCCATAATTTTGCAATGCAATGGTAAAATGGTTCTCACAAGGGTCTAACAAAAAACAGCTCAAAAGTGGTTTGAGTGGCCCAGACTACTTGCCCAGAATGCAGTCCCAGAAACTAACCCCAGTCTTCCTCCTGCAAGATACTAAGCCGAACGTCTTATCATCCCATGTGGAAGAAGCTATTTGGAGCGAAACTTTATCCTCATTATGGCCATTTCAGAATGGTGCAGGATATCTTCGCAGATCAATTGCGTATGTACATAGGTGCAAGGTAGCACAACAATGCTGCAGCCTTTACCTTGGCCTCCAGAGTCTCTACTTGGGCATGAAGTGCTTTGGGGATGTCTCTAAAGTGAAACTTCAGGTTTGGTTTGAAATTAATGGATCCAATTTGTGGGCTGCCAGAGCTGCCCAGCTATTGCAACTAATGTGTACTAAGTAGGTATAACTCTTTGTTTTGAAAATGTGTAACTTTTGCAAGCTAAAAGGCTGGTGTAATTTAGCACCTAGTATGACTGCTAAAATAACAACCTAAGGGAGAAACAGTTTTAGAGAACAATTGAGGTTGATATGGACTTCTGGAGGTCACCTAGTCCAGTCCTTTAAAGTTATTTGAGATAATTTCAGATTTTTCAATGTACCTTTTTTGTTGTGGAGTTCTAATTTTTGTGTTTAGACTAAGTTGAAGGGTTCCAGATTGAAACATGAACTTTGTATTTGAGATGATAGGGGATCTGATATGTTTTAGAAGTAGTCGTGTGCATACATATTTGTTGGGGGGGTGGTGGTGAGGATATCATTGCTATGAATGCTATATTTAAAATGCTAGGGTGTAGTTTGATCTCAAACAGATTGCTTCACATTTTGGTTTGGAATTAAAATAAAGAATAACTTCAGACATAACAGGTCTGCAGTATGCAGTGATTCATCCAAGGTGAAATTTTCGCATACTTAACAAGCAGAATTCTTGTTTGGCTTCAGCTCATGCTTAAAGAAATTGATTTAGCACTTAGCTGTCAAACTCAATAACTTAGTACTGCTGTATTGTATGTCTGGACTCACTTGTTACAAAAATTATTCTCTTTCTCAGGGATTATTTATGTGGTCTTTGGATGAATTATCACTTTAAGACAGATTTCTGTGAATTTCTGTCTTTCTTGGTAACAGAAGAAGTTGTGAGGGAGCAGGGGGAGCTGTGTAACTTGGTCTTAATATGAGTTTTGAAGTTGTATTGCTTAGCTAAGCCTTTTTAACTCTTTCTGAAAGATATCTGTAAATGACCTGTTACCTTTGCCAGGTGTTCTGTTATTTGACAATGGTCAAAACTAGTTGTAATAGTCAAAAGGGTATATTCATTGCGGTTGCTTTCTAAGTAAGATCTCTTCGACTAACTTGAAGTGTAGTAGATATTCTTTTTCCTGATTTTTTTTATTCATAGGACAAAATGTTCAGCTGAGGCTTGTTTCACACTGTGCTGGTTCTAAAGGTTAAAAAAAAATCTCCATCTTAAAGAGCAAATCTTCCCCCACCTCCCTTCAAGCAAGCCAACCAATTAAATTTATAATTAAACCTGAGTCAAAATTGTGGATCCAGCAGTGTAATTACAGGTATGCAGATATATCTTGTCAAAACATTGGTTTTCATTACTGATCTTGAAATAGTTGTTCCTGCCTGTTGTGAAGTTGGCTTCTTACTGACTTTCATGTAACTTGTCAGTCTAGGAAAATGAGTTTGAAAAAATTGTATAGTAGATCCTGTGTGAAAAATATACCTTGGTGCTTAAGCATGTGAGGGTAGAAAATCGATACCAATGAGAAAAAAGCAGGGGTGAGGGCAGGTGTCATGGAAAATCAGGGAAGGAATGAATCATGTGATGGAGTCACCGTCCCTGGAGGGATTTAAGAGAAGACTCGATGAGGAGCTTAGTGACATGGTCTAGCTGGGGGGTGTAGGGCTGGATGATCCTGGGTCCCTTCTGGCCCGGAGTGGCCTGCTACACTGTGAGGGAACTAGGTTTGTGTTTACCGCTCTGGGATGTACTTTCGGATCTGTACAGGTGTTACATGGTGAGTTGGACTAGATGATCCTTGTGGGTCCCTTCTAACTCATAATATTCTGTGTGAATCTGTGAATCTATGTAGACTTGGTATCTGCACTGGAAAATGGAGAAGAAACAACAATATGGACTATAGTAGTTGGAATCTGGGTGAACATGATATAGTTGGTGAAAATTGCATACATGATTGAAAGGAACGTTATACCACTCCAGCAAAGGGTTCAGAACTCATTTCAATGGTCAGATCACATCTTGAGTACTGTGTCCAGTTCTGGGCTCTCCAGTTTAAGAAGGATGTTGAACTGCTTGAGAGGGTCCAGAGAAGGGCGATGAGGATGGTGAAAGGACTGGAGAACAAGCCCTGTGGGGAGCGACTGTGGGGTCTGGGATTGTTCAGCCTGGAGAAGAGGAGACTCAGAGGTGACCTCATTGCTGTTTACAACTACCTGAAGGGAAGTTGCAGTTGGGTGGGTGTAAAACTCTTCTCTCAGGCGGCCAGCACGAGAACAAGAGGACATGGCCTTAAGCTGCACCACGGGGGATTTAGACTGGATGTTAGGAAGAGCTTTTTCACAGAGAGAGTGATCCCTCAGTGGAGTGGTCTGCCCAGGGAGGTGGTGGAGTCACCATCCCTGGAGGTGTTTAAGAAGAGACTGAATGATGAACTCAGGGACATAGTCTAGATAATGGGATGATGGGACAGGGAATTAGGTTATATAATTTTAAAAAAAGAGATGATGACATGACCCTGAGATTAGCTGAGATAGATAAAACAGGGTGTTCATGGCTCTGGGGTTGTGGGTTTAATCCCTGTATGGGCATTCACTTGGGAATTGGACTTGATGGTTCTTGTGAGTCCCTTCCAACTCAGAATATTCTGTGTGATTCTATGTGTGTGAGTAAGGATCATACAATTTTTCTAGCTAAGACTTCCAGAAAGCACTTTGTCAAAATTTCTACCAAAAAACCCTTGATAAAACTAAAGTAGATGTAAAACTTCAAAGATTCTTGCACAGATATCTAATTGGTTAAAAAGTTGGAGTGAAAGGGTGGGGCTGCTGTTCAGTCCTCACCAGGGAAGGGTGTCACCTGTAATGTTTTCTTAATGGATCAGCAAGGGCTGGTCCTGAATGTGGAGCATTATAGTATTATCTTATAAGACTCTGTGGCTGAGTCATGAAAGAGTGCATAACTGACTTAGCAAATGCTGAGTAACGTAAGTGGAGAAAATATTGGAAACTGCATATGTAAAGTAGTAGCTTCTGAGCTGAGTGTACAGTTATACCCCCTCATTTGCGAGAAACGGGTCAGACAAAGGTCTCACGAAATGTCAAACTCGCAAATACATGCAGATCATTAGTATGCATGCAGGCCACACCCTTCACTCCACGCCCAGCCAATCAGGAGAGCTGGGGAGCCTCTCCAACTCCTCCCCACGGGCTCTCACAGCACAGGGGAGGAAAGAGAAGTGTTTTTGTGCCCTCTCTTCCTCGGGGGACCCCTCTGAGGATCCCTAGGCTTCTCTTCATCCACGCTGTCACTTCCGCAAACCCCGCTCCACTGCTCCCCCACCCGCTCCCCAGCTCCTGTCCTCGTGCCGGCCGCGTCCTGGCCCCATGTCCTGGCCCCATGTCCTGGCCCCATGTGCCGGGCCCCATGGGCAGGCTGCGGCAGCAGAGTGAGCATGTCCTGCTGACATGCCATGGCCAGCCCCACTTTCCTGGGGCAGTTCCATTCTCTGCCTGTAGCCAGGGAAACAATAACACAGACACACGCACACAAGCACTGCCCGCTCGCAGCTTGCAGGTGCTCCACACACACAGGCGGGCGAGCGACACTCAGGGACCTGCATTAATTAAGCGTAGGCAGGTGGAGGACTCATCCCCACCTGGTGTCTCACATCACAAAGGGCCCTGCTCTTCTACAGTGGCCGTCCCCGTCTCACAGCCCCCGGTGAGCCACAGAAGCTGCGCATCCTCCACACAGGGCCAGGCCAGTCCCACTCCAGAGGGAGCGCCAGCACCGCCCATTGGCAAAGCAGAGGCACTGCGCATGTGTCAGCCGAGGAACCTCGCAAATCCCTGAAACCGGACTGCGGGAAATTTATCTCGCAAATCCCTGGGGTCTCAATGACGAGGTCGCAATGCACCAAGGACGTCCTGTATATCCGTGCATATGTAGAAGCAATGGAACTAGGAGTAGCATTGAAACAATGGGATTTGATTCTTCATCATCTCTCTTAATAGGAACCCTATGGAGTGCAAGTCTTTGAAGCTAACAAAAACTGGTTTAAGAAACCCCCAAAGGTGGTGTTTTTTTCCTGCAGTGTAGTCAGGCTGTGTGTGAAACATAGTTCCATAGGCTTTTGCAGCTGGTTACATTTGTATCAGTTCTTCAGTCTGAGTGCTAATCACAGAAAATTCTGAGTTTGAAGGCACCCACAAGGATCAGTGAGTCCAACTCTTAAATGGCACCACTGCCTCCCTGGTGGGGAATTGAACCCCTGATCTCCTGCATGAGAGGCAAGGACACGCACCACTGTGCTAAAGTGGATTTTTTGCATGGTCTTACTGGGGAGCTATACAAGCTCATGCAGAGAAACTGAAAGTCACCAAATATGTAGGAATCACATTTGAATCACATCAACATCAGGAAATCTCTGAGCTTGAAAATGGATCATTTCTCCAAGAGTAATAGTAGAAAATATCATCTGTAACTGCCCTGCTTTTCACCTTCCCTGAGAACATACTGTTGGCTGTTGTCAGGACACTAGAGCGCTAGCTCTCAGTTCACTAAGAATTGAGGGATACTCTATATGTAAAAATAAGGATCAGAAAAGCTTAGTTGCTTTACCAAGCATCATATTTCGTCTGTTTTGATTTATCTGTTTGAGATTGCAGTCATGCCTCGGTGCATTGTGACCTCACTGGATTGTGACAAATTTTCCCCGTGAATCTGCCTCAGTGATTGGCGGAGTGATTCGTGGAGCTTCCTGGTTGACCCATGCGCAGTGCCTCTGCTTTGCCAAGGGGCACCGCCGGTACTCCCTGTGGGGCAGGACTGGCCTGGCCCCATGGGGAGGATGTGCGGTGCCTCCTGCTGCTGGCCAAGGCCAGGCCAATCAGGAGAGATAGAGATGCCTCTGTGATAACACATTTAAGAAGGGAAGAAAAAAAAAGTCACAGAAGAAAAAGGTGGCTGCTGGAGAAGAGCCATGAGAAGCCGTAACAGCAAATGCAGGCACCAAGGCCAGGGTGGAAAGAGGAGGAGGTGTACCAGGTGTACCTTTCTCCTCCATGGGAAGGACCCCATAGAATGCAGGGAAATGGCCTCCTCCCCTGAGCAGTGGCAGAAAAACACCAACTGCCTGGTTGTCCCCTACTCCTGTCCCCCCCCAGCCTCCTGGAGGAAAGGGGAAATGTGGTGTCTGTTGTAAGAGATGGAGGGGTGGTGGAGAAGGTTGCCTTTACAATGATAATTCTCATGTTAAGCTCTGTAAATCCTTTACATCTCCACCTTGGAATCTTGTTTTGCTTGTAACAGTAAAAGATTTCTAGTAGTCCTCATTCCTGCTGTAGCAAAAACCCTTCAGGGTTTTTTTTGCTTTTCCTCTGTTCACCTGTTTTCCCCCTGTTTGTATGGGAGAGGGAGGGGGGAAATGATGTGAGAGAGTGTCTGTGGTTGAATCCCTGGCATCCAGCCAGAGTCGAACCACCACAGCAGCTCACTCTAATATTGATATTTGGAATGGGTTTATATTGCCCTGAGTGGGAACCAGAACTGAACTTCTGAAGCCGTTGCTCTCAACTGATTTAAGGGTGATGATCAAAAATGAAAGGATAATGCACTCCAGCCAGCCGCATTCAAATTCTAGAAGAAGCTGTTAGTGGGTTATTTTTGTCATGCGTTGCAGAACTGTGGCTAAAAATGTGTAGAGCTGATTGGGGAATCAATTATGTGAAGCTTGCCTTTACTTGCTGTCTAGCAAAAGTCACACGCTATCCTTTAATCAAGAAGTGATAAGTAAGATGTGCTGCATTTATTTTGGAAAGAATAAACTTCACATTATTACATCAGAAAACAGAAAATTCTCCATCTGTTTTTGTAATTTTATCAGTAAATTTTGTATTTTGAAAATATTGAACAAAGCCTGAGTGCAATGTGATGCTAATGATTGCCCTGTTACCATAAGACAGTGGAGATTCATGGTTGGTTTTATTTCTTATGTAAAATTGCATATATTTACTCATTGTAGATTAATAAAGAAGTAAAATTTCTTATTCCATTGGTTTTATTTCTTATGTAAAATTGCATATATTTACTCATTGTAGATTAATAAAGAAGTAAAATTTCTAATTCCATGCATCTCCAATTTATTCTCTTACTTTTACCCTATTCCTATTAATTCTGATTTTCTCTACTGCCATAAAAGATATTTAGCTAAGGAAAGGATTAGCCAGTTAGCTCGCACTGGTAGCTGAGGATGAACAAAATGGCAACTTAGTAAATGAAAGCAGATGGTAGAAGAGACCGTGAGAAACTAAAGCTCTAATTTATGAGAAAATTCCTTTTTTCCACTTTTTGTTCAAGTCTGTACCCTCTCTCTTTAGCAAGAGATGCTCCTTTATTTGTGTTCCTATGTATCATGATGTTCTTTGATCTTTACAAAATTGAAATTCCTTTGCTGTGAAAGAATGTGTTTCTGATGGGCCTTTCTGATAGGTGGCAGTGTGGTGGCTGCTGACTTTTTCATGTTGTGTCAGCCAGTAGCATGGGTTACAAAAGTAGAGTTCATAAAATTATTCAAAAACATTGAGATTATTTTAAATGTATCTTTTCTCTATGTCCTGTCAGTGTTTTAATTTCTTTCTCTGCTGTCTTTTATTCTTTTTTAATTTTCCATTAGCTCAAGAGAGACAATGGAGTATGCTGATTTTTATTTCTGTTCTCAGCTTTTTATTACATTCAGTGGCATAGCTACAGTTCTAAGCAGTTTTAAAATGGAGCAGCACATAAAGTAGTGAAGCACAACTACCTCCATGGTAATGGAATTCATTGTTTCAGTCACTAAGTATTGTAATTCATTAGAGACAGCTAATATAGTCTGAAAGGCTAAATTGTTACTTTTAAAACCAGTGAAAACCAATAAGCATAATTAAACTGCATTTTAATTTACTTCAGAAATACAAGCCTGGTCGATGTGATGATATTTTGAAATGGAAGCCACCCAGCCTGAACTCTGTTGATTTTCGTCTAAAGATAACAAGAATTGGTGGAGAGGGGTATGTAATCTCTTCCCTTTTTAAACATATAACATTCGTGTGAATGTCCCTTAGCAGTTAATCTCTCCTCTGATATTTCTTGATACTTCCTGGGGCTAATCCTTTCTATATTCTCTATAACATGTTTATTCAAAATATAAGCAACTGTTGTAATTAGTGTTGTACTGAAAACAATGGCAGATGTTTGTAATGTGAATTTACTCATTCTTAAATTAAGTTTCATAAAATTTCTAAAAAAAAAAAATCCCATTAGGATTTGGCACTAGCCCGTATCTTTTTGAGAGTAGGCAGGCTGTATTAGCTTAAATTCTTATATAAAATAATTGGTTTTCATTTATTTTATGCAAAATAATAACAACCTAAGCTTTCTTCTATTTTAGAATTGTGCAGTGACAAACGACACTTGTTTTCTTAGAGAAAAACGAAGCATGACGTTTTTACTTACTAGACATTCTTTGGTATTGTCTTTAAAGCCCTTAAAATCTTAATCAAAACCAGCAAGTTCTAATGGCAGAAGGCATGAAAATCTTTACATTGGTTCTATGTACTATTTGCTGAGTTCGGTCACTGCACATATTAAATAGGTGCGATTTCCATGTTCTCTTGTGCCAGGGGGGAAGATTGAATCACTAGATTAAAGCTTGCTTTGGAAAAGATTTTGTTTAAAATGAAGTTAATTGATTTTTAGGTTGGTTAGTATTTTAACATCTGAGACTCATTTCGATTGACATTGTGAAATACAGTACTGACATTTAGCTTTTCTTTTTCTTTGTGCCACAGGCAACTCCGTATGATTAAACAATTAATTTGTGTATTACTTGCATATTTCAGGGTGCTAATAATGGCCCATTTAACTTTTAGACATCTGCATGTCACATTAATGAATATATTTGATGAAGAATCTTAAGGATAGGGGGTCTATTCTGCAAAATATACTCAACTGATAATTTCTCAGCATTTCATGAAGTCAAAATTAGCTGTTCAGATTTTTGTGTTTGAAAATACAATACAGTAAGACCCCGGAACTCATGATGGAACAGCTCCGGGCAGGCTACACAAGTCATGAAATCCGTTAAGATGGAGGATCCACGAATATTCAATTAGGTCCCGTACGTAGCCACGCTCCCTCCGCTCTTGAGCTCACCGCCCACTGCCCCATGCTGCCTCAGGAGACCTAAGGTAATGCCTTCCCATCCGGGAAGCCATCCTTAAACTCACCTCAAATGTGATCAAACATGGTGAAGGTGCTGAGCCGCACCTAGAAAACGTGAGCTCGCATCAGTCACCTGGGTGCTGCTTGACATGGCTGGCTGTGCTCTGGTGAGGCAGGTGGGCAGCTGCTGTGTTAGGCAGCAGGGCAGGGGCAGGGGCCAGGGGTGGGGCCGGAGCCCAGGTGGGGGCGAGTGTGGCCCCTAGGCTCCACCATGCCTTGTCCACGGGAGCTGCCCAACTCTGTGGGCATAGAGGAGGAGAGGGGGGCACGGCAACTGCACTCCCTGAGCCTTCACTGGGACTGGCCTGGCAAATGGACCCCTCAGCCTTTCCCAGGGCAGGATGAAGCTGTCGGGGAATGCCCGTGTGTGCTGGGAGCCATGGGAGGTTTCCCCCCCCAGCCCCGGGAGCGGGTGGAGGTGCAGTCCCAAGAACCGTTTCAGTGGTCCGTCAAGCGAGACTGTCCCTTCATAGCGCCGGCTCCCTGGTTTTGCTACGGTAAAAGGCCATGAATGGTTCTGTAGCCAACCCCTGGCTTGCAGCCTGCTGGAGAACAATTCCAGCCCCGCAAAACCCCCCATTTTCATTAAACACATCCTGGCCTGGCCAGGCTGGGCCACACAGTGCATGGCTCCCTCCCCTCACTGCTCCCAGGCAAGGCCAGTTTACGCATTCATGAGCTCATTACATATTCATGAGCTGACTGGGTTCGCGGTACTATCTGTATGAGTATCTGCACGCATGCGGACACACAACTCATGGGAAAATAATCAACAATTAATTGAAACATGCAGAATGTCCAAGGGATCTGGGAGAGCTGATTGATAGAAAATGTAACATGAGCCAACAGTGGGCCCAGGCAGCCAGAAAAGCCAATGGCATCCTGGCCTGCATCAGGAATAGTGTTGTCAGTAGGACTAGGGAAGTTATTCTCCTCCTGTACTCAGCACTGATTAGGCCACATCTTGAATATTGCATACAGTTTTGGGCTTCTCAGTTTAAGAGGGATGTTGAGATCCTCAAATGTGTCCAGAGAAGGGCAATTGGGATGGTGAGGGGTCTGGACCACAGGCCCTGTGAGGAGTGACTGAGAGAGCTGGGATTGTTTAGCCTGGAGAAGAGGAGGCTGAGGGGAGACCTTATCGCTCTCTACCACTACCTGAAAGGAGGTTGTAGCCAGGTGGGTGTCGATTTTTTCTCTCAGGCTACCAGTGACAGAACAAGAGGACACGGTCTAAAGCTGTGTCAAGGGAGGTTTAGACTGGATATTAGGAGGAACTTTTTCACAGAGAGAGTGATTTCTCAGTGGAATGGGCTGCCCAAGGAGGTAGTGGAGTCACTGTCCCTAGAAGTGTTTAAGAAACGTTTGGATGATGTACTTAGTGGCATGACCTAGATAATAGGATGGTGTGTTGGTAACAGGATGGCAATAGGTTAGGTAACAGGTGATAGGTTGGACCCTGTCTTGGTTTAAGACAAGTAAAGGGTTATTTGTCACTCCTTGAACGAGAGATAGTTGGAGATGTAACAGGATTTATTGAAAAAAGGAACAGGGAGTATAAATGGGAAATAATGTATCTACAAGTGATACTAGCAGCAGGGAACGTAAAACTAAGACTTGCCCCTCCTGACATGCGACGAGCCCCACCCCCAATGCAGCGGAATGCCTCAGACCCCAACCCTCACCAAAACCCCAGTACTCAAAATCGCAACAACAACAAAGTACAGATAAAAATGGTGGCGATGTCCGCCGGCTATTGTCAGGGAAGGACAGGCATCAGCAAGGGGTAACGGATGATGCTGATGTTCCACAGATTCAGCTGGGAGAAATGGCAGCAGCAGCAACAGCAGCAAAAGCAGGAGCCTGAAGCAGCATTGATTCCCGGGGGCCGGGGGGAAGGGTGAGGGCAAGAGAGCTAGTCTGTCTCACGCAGTAGCTTTTAAAAGCTTCCCCAGTCCCTCCCCCAGTAGTGTCCTCTCTGTCCAATGGGGTAGCACTCTGAGCCACTGATCCTGTCTGTCTTCTGTTAACTCTGGAAGAGCTGGTGGTGCACCTCATCATCATGGCAGCTTCCAGATGCCTCCACGTGGCTGCCGCTGTGTGCCATGCTGCTGTGGCAGCCCAGGACCTGTCTGCTGTACTGGCACCGGCCTCTCACCCACACTCACCCCGCCACTTGCCGCTGCCCAAGAGCTGATGGGGTGGCGCCACCGCTCACAGGCTCCTGGGAGTCTGCATTGCCGGCCAGTCTTGCGCTCCCATGGCTTGCAGCGCTCCAGCGGCATTGGGGGAGGGGAGGGGTGTGGGGCGTGGGGAGGGCTGCGCTGCACTGCCGTGCTCTCACACGGGGAGAAAATGGAAAAAATTCAAAAANGCATTGATTCCCGGGGGCCGGGGGGAAGGGTGAGGGCAAGAGAGCTAGTCTGTCTCACGCAGTAGCTTTTAAAAGCTTCCCCAGTCCCTCCCCCAGTAGTGTCCTCTCTGTCCAATGGGGTAGCACTCTGAGCCACTGATCCTGTCTGTCTTCTGTTAACTCTGGAAGAGCTGGTGGTGCACCTCATCATCATGGCAGCTTCCAGATGCCTCCACGTGGCTGCCGCTGTGTGCCATGCTGCTGTGGCAGCCCGGGACCTGTCTGTTGTACTGGCACCGGCCTCTCACCCACACTCCCCCCGCCACTTGCCGCTGCCCAAGAGCTGATGGGGTGGCGCCACCGCTCACAGGCTCCTGGGAGTCTGCATTGCCGGCCAGTCTTGCGCTCCCATGGCTTGCAGCGCTCCAGCGGCATTGGGGGAGGGGAGGGGTGTGGGGCGTGGGGAGGGCTGCGCTGCACTGCCGTGCTCTCACACGGGGAGAAAATGGAAAAAATTCAAAAAGAAAACCGGGTACAGATGTGTTAATCCATGACAGACATGATGATCTCTGTGTTTTTTCCAACCTTACTAATTTTATGATTCTGTGAAACTGCGAATATGCGGAACGTGAATATGCAGGAGCTCACTGCATTAAGTCCTCAGTAACAACATAACTATTTTAGATGTGCTCTTGGTCACTGTACGGGTATTAGATGGTGAGTTGGACTAGATGATCCTTGTGGGTCCCTTCCAACTCATAATTTTCTGTGATTCTGTGATTCTGTGATTTTAGAGACTACACAGGAATATTCTTAGTTTTACTTCAGAGAGTCAGCTCATTTCAAACATTTTATGCTTTGGGTTTTATTTAAGTCACAGGATAATGTAATATGGCAGATTTATGTAATTTCTTTATTATACATTATTTGATAGGATTTTT
The DNA here is from genome assembly GCA_013390025.1 of Pitta sordida. Taxonomy (NCBI): domain Eukaryota; kingdom Metazoa; phylum Chordata; class Aves; order Passeriformes; family Pittidae; genus Pitta; species Pitta sordida. The sequence goes on from WEKX01024760.1 coordinate 64,431, forward strand.
TATTACTGTATTCTTATGACTTCTGCTGTAGTTTAGAAATATGCAGTAATAGCCTGTGATTCAGAAGCAAAATGCAACATGCTTTTCATTTCACATTAATAAATGGGTATTGGTTGATTAGTTATCACTTATTTCAAGTACAAAACTGTCAGTGCTGTTGTGTTATGTTTAGTATATTACATCATAGATTATGTGATCGGAACATGAAATGGTCATAAAATATGAGCCAGCAAAAAAACTATTTCTAGAAAGTTAGTAGCAGTTGGTAGCAAGTTAAAGAATGCCTGATCCATTGTGATATTGGAAACACTTGCTAGCATTTAGAAATGTTCTGTTCTATCTCAGCTATGTGAAAATAAGTGCATTGCTCATATAATGGAAATAACTGCCTGAAATAGTCTGTAAATAATGTATTATTTAAATATGTCAGTGTGTTGCTGCTCTCACGTGCATTAAAAGCAATCGTAGAAATCTGATATTTGATGAAATACAGTTCTTCCAGATAAGTTTTACTTCATCTCATGTGACAGTTGACTGCTACAGGTAACTTAAGTGCATTCATCCAACAGAAAGAAATGTTAATGAAGTACTGAGTGGAAAGTAATTATTTACCATTGTTGGGTAAATAATGACCTATGAAACCGTAGCTTCTGCCCAATTAAACACAAATGGTGAATTTGTGAATTTGTGTCAGGACATACTCCAGATTTGCCTGCATAAGTTGTTCTTTTGGGTAAAATATGAACTCATGTGAAGAAATAACAGAATTATACAGATTTTAAAGTTGGTACTAGAGTTTAAAAGAAACATCTGTAATTTTAGACTGTATGAAGACAGTTCCTGAATTCTCAGCACTGCCATAATAAAATGGTTTATTTGTGATACAACTAAAAATTCTGTTTTGACAAACTGACTGTCTTGCCACTGGCAATTCTAACATGACAACATTAGACTTCCTCCCACCACACTGAGATTAAAAACAAGCATTGATACTGGTGTCAACTTTTTAGGTAAAAAAAAGTTTTCTTCTTCAGTAACCTGAAAAGAAATCATAGCATTATAGAATAGGTAAGGTTGGAAGGGACCACAGTGGGTCATCTCGTCCAACCTCTGCTCAAGCAGGGTATCCTTGACATAGGATTGCGTCCAGACAATTCTTTAATATCTGCTGTGGTGGAGACTCCACAACCTCTCTGAGGAGCTTATTCCAGTGCACAATTGCCTGCACAGTTAAAGAATTTCTTCCTCATACTCAGGTGGATCGTCTTGTGCATCAATTTCTGCCCATTGCTTCTTGTCCTGTTGCTCAGAACCACTGAGAAGAGCCTGGCTTCATCTTATTTGACTCTTGTTTGAGATACTTACAGACATTGATGAGGTACTCTGTTGGCCATCTCTTCTCAGGGCTGAACAGGCCCAGCTCACTCAGCATTTCCTCTAAGAGAGATGCTCCAGTCACTTAATCATCTTTGTTGCTGTCCACTGGACTTGCTCCAGAAGCTCCATGTCTCTCTTGTACTGAGGAGCCCAGAGCTGGACACAGCACTCCAGGTGTGCCCTCACCAGGCCTGAGTACATAGGTAGGATCACCTGCCACAGCCTGCTAGCAATACTATGCACCTAATCCTAATGCACACCAGGATTCTGTTGGCCTTCTTGCCCACAAGGCTGGCTCATGGACAGCTTCAAGCCCCAGTATTTTTCCAGGAGGTTAGCCCCCAGCCTGTACTGGTGCCCAGTGTTATTCTTCCCCAAGTGCAGGACCCTGCATTTGCCTTTGTTGATCTTCATATGGTTCCTCTCTGCCCATCTCTCCAACCTGTTGAGGTCCTTCTGAAGAGCTCCACAGCTCTCTGGGGTCTTGGCCACTCCTCCCAGCTTGATGTTGTCAACAGACTTGCTGAGGCGGCATCTGCCCCTTTGTCCAAGTCACTGATGAATTACCTAAGCAATACTGGGCCCAGTACTGAACTTTAGGGGACACCATTAGTTACAGGCCTCCAACTGGACGCTGTGCCACTTATGACCCTCTGGGATCTGCCAGTGAAACAGGAGATCTGTCAGGTATTTGAAGAAAGGGCAATATAGATGTAACTAAAGTACTGTAACAGAGTTTATGTGTTGTTTTGGCGCAGTTAAACAAGTAGTATTTTTTAAGAGCAAGACTGATTGCCTACAAGATAGCTGGTCTTCTGAATTGGTTGAATGGGTGAGCCCAGAGAGTGTTGGTGAATGGTGCCACATCCAGATGGAAGTTGGTCACTAATGGAGTCCCACAGGGATCAGTGCTTGGCCTGGCACTGTTTATTGTCTTTATTGATGATATGGATGGGGGAATTGAGTCCACCATTAGCAAGTTTGCAGATGATACCAAGCTGGGGGCAAATGTTGAACCGCCAGAGGGTAGAAGGGCCCTTCAG
>WEKX01024760.1:66866-79741 GCA_013390025.1 Pitta sordida
AAGTGCATTGCTCATATAATGGAAATAACTGCCTGAAATAGTCTGTAAATAATGTATTATTTAAATATGTCAGTGTGTTGCTGCTCTCACGTGCATTAAAAGCAATCGTAGAAATCTGATATTTGATGAAATACAGTTCTTCCAGATAAGTTTTACTTCATCTCATGTGACAGTTGACTGCTACAGGTAACTTAAGTGCATTCATCCAACAGAAAGAAATGTTAATGAAGTACTGAGTGGAAAGTAATGATTTACCATTGTTGGGTAAATAATGACCTATGAAACCGTAGCTTCTGCCCAATTAAACACAAATGGTGAATTTGTGAATTTGTGTCAGGACATACTCCAGATTTGCCTGCATAAGTTGTTCTTTTGGGTAAAATATGAACTCATGTGAAGAAATAACAGAATTATACAGATTTTAAAGTTGGTACTAGAGTTTAAAAGAAACATCTGTAATTTTAGACTGTATGAAGACAGTTCCTGAATTCTCAGCACTGCCATAATAAAATGGTTTATTTGTGATACAACTAAAAATTCTGTTTTGACAAACTGACTGTCTTGCCACTGGCAATTCTAACATGACAACATTAGACTTCCTCCCACCACACTGAGATTAAAAACAAGCATTGATACTAGTGTCAACTTTTTAGGTAAAAAAAAGTTTTCTTCTTCAGTAACCTGAAAAGAAATCATAGCATTATAGAATAGGTAAGGTTGGAAGGGACCACAGTGGGTCATCTCGTCCAACCTCTGCTCAAGCAGGGTATCCTTGACATAGGATTGCGTCCAGACAATTCTTTAATATCTGCTGTGGTGGAGACTCCACAACCTCTCTGAGGAGCTTATTCCAGTGCACAATTGCCTGCACAGTTAAAGAATTTCTTCCTCATACTCAGGTGGATCGTCTTGTGCATCAATTTCTGCCCATTGCTTCTTGTCCTGTTGCTCAGAACCACTGAGAAGAGCCTGGCTTCATCTTATTTGACTCTTGTTTGAGATACTTACAGACATTGATGAGGTACTCTGTTGGCCATCTCTTCTCAGGGCTGAACAGGCCCAGCTCACTCAGCATTTCCTCTAAGAGAGATGCTCCAGTCACTTAATCATCTTTGTTGCTGTCCACTGGACTTGCTCCAGAAGCTCCATGTCTCTCTTGTACTGAGGAGCCCAGAGCTGGACACAGCACTCCAGGTGTGCCCTCACCAGGCCTGAGTACATAGTTAGGATCACCTGCCACAGCCTGCTAGCAATACTATGCACCTAATCCTAATGCACACCAGGATTCTGTTGGCCTTCTTGCCCACAAGGCTGGCTCATGGACAGCTTCAAGCCCCAGTATTTTTCCAGGAGGTTAGCCCCCAGCCTGTACTGGTGCCCAGTGTTATTCTTCCCCAAGTGCAGGACCCTGCATTTGCCTTTGTTGATCTTCATATGGTTCCTCTCTGCCCATCTCTCCAACCTGTTGAGGTCCTTCTGAAGAGCTCCACAGCTCTCTGGGGTCTTGGCCACTCCTCCCAGCTTGATGTTGTCAACAGACTTGCTGAGGCGGCATCTGCCCCTTTGTCCAAGTCACTGATGAATTACCTAAGCAATACTGGGCCCAGTACTGAACTTTAGGGGACACCATTAGTTACAGGCCTCCAACTGGACGCTGTGCCACTTATGACCCTCTGGGATCTGCCAGTGAAACAGGAGATCTGTCAGGTATTTGAAGAAAGGGCAATATAGATGTGACTAAAGTACTGTAACAGAGTTTATGTGTTGTTTTGGCGCAGTTAAACAAGTAGTATTTTTTAAGAGCAAGACTGATTGCCTACAAGATAGCTGGTCTTCTGAATTGGTTGAATGGGTGAGCCCAGAGAGTGTTGGTGAATGGTGCCACATCCAGATGGAAGTTGGTCACTAATGGAGTCCCACAGGGATCAGTGCTTGGCCTGGCACTGTTTATTGTCTTTATTGATGATATGGATGGGGGAATTGAGTCCACCATTAGCAAGTTTGCAGATGATACCAAGCTGGGGGCAAATGTTGAACCGCCAGAGGGTAGAAGGGCCCTTCAGAGGGACCTTGACAGGCTAGATAAATGGGCAAATTCTAATAGTATGAGATTTAACAAATCCAAATGCCGGGTTCTTCACTCTGGACACAACAATCCCATGCATTGCTATCAGCAGGGGTAGGAGTGGCTAGAGACTGGTGAAATGGAGAGGGATTTAGGAGTAATGATTGACAGGAAACTTAATATGAGCCAGCAGTGTGCCCCGGTGGCTAAGAGGACCAATGGCATCCTGGCCTGTATCAGGAACAGTGTGGTCAGTCGGACTAGGGAAGTTATTCTTCCCCTGTACTCGGCACTGGTCAGACCACATCTTGAGTACTGTGTCCAGTTCTGGTCTCCCCAGTTTCAGAAGGATGTTGAACTGCTTGAGAGAGTCCAGAGAAGGGTGACAAGGATGGTGAAAGGACTGGAGAACAAGCCCTGTGGGGAGCAACCCTGGGAGCTGGGTTTGTTCAGTCTGGAGAAGAGAAGGCTCAGAGGTGACCTCATTGCTGTTTACAACTACCTGAAGGGAGGCTGCAGTCGGGTGGGTGTGAATCTCTTCTCTCAGGCTGCCAGCACCAGAACAAGAGGACATGGCCTTAAGCTGCACAACGAGAGATTTAGACTGGATGTTAGTAAGAGCTTTTTCACAGAGAGAGTGATCGCTCATTGAAATGGTCTGCCCAGGGAGGTGGTGGAGTCACCCTCCCTGGAGGTGTTTAAGAAGAGACTGGATGAGGAACTCAGTGACATGGTCTAGATAATAGGGTGATGGTACAGGCAATTAGGCTATATAATTAAAATTTAAAAAAAAAAGACAATGACATGACCCTGAGATTGGCTTGGATGGACAGATTGTGGTGCCCATGGCTCTGGGGTTGTGTGTTCGAGCCCTGTATGGGCATTCACGTGGGAGTTGGACTCAATGGTTCTTGTGGGTCCCTTCCAACTCAGAATATTCTGTGATTTACGGAAATAGAAGATATGCCTTTGCATTGATCTCTTACTGACAAATGAGGAGCCGAAGTTAAAGTATTGATCTCAAATAATTAATAGCATGAAACAATGGGAAAAGGGAATGTCTAATTCCACTTCCTCTGTTCTGATTTACATTCTCAGCTTTAAATCTTGAAATGCAGACATAACTAAACCTGTGATACAATTATGTGTGATCCAGTCGTAGTTTACAGCCTGGGCAGTAATAATACAGAGTGAATCTGTATTGCAGAACTCAAACCTGCAACCATGCAGCCTTTGTATTTATAGTTACCTGCTCATTCAAATAGTGAAAAAAGCATATAGGAACATTATTTATTCAGTAGCATGAGATTAGAATTGTGTCAGTTGTTGGACATGTCTTTTAGCTAGCATATGTAATTGAGATCCTGAACAATTGTAAACAGTCTTGTGCATTTTTCATCTGAATAAAGGAGTTACCTCTAGGGAGTTTGCCAGATTTTAGTCAATATGATTGTTTTCCGTCTATGAAAATTCCCCTGTGTTTTCAGTTGAGCATTGCCATCCACAGATCAGTCTACAATAGAAATGTTAACTGAAAAATAGCTTCTGTTTCACCCCAGATGTAGTTCAGTTATGGATGAATGACCAATTACTTTTATCTAGGGTTCAGTTATTTCACGATTGATATTGGAGGGAGTTTTGCCATTGAATTAAAAAGAAGATTTGGGCTTATGATCTGTGAAGTATGCTTAAAATAAGCCCTATGAAGATGAAGAGTGCATAACAAAAAATAAACATAACGAGAAAAGATACTCCTACATCACAAAGGCAGGGTTTCTGTAACCTCAGTGACCTAATACTGACAATCCTGTTCAGTGCACATATTTGAAAGGAATTGCATTATTGCACCTTACCGAGTTACAACTTATCAGCTGAGCCTTGGTAATTGTCCCCTGTGTATTATCATAGGTCCAGCCTTTCCAAGCATCAGAATGATGGTTAGATTAACTCTTTTTATGTTGTGTTTGCCAGAATTTCAGCTTATGCTCACCCTCCAATATCTTCTCATTTCATTGCTATTGTTACTTCTAGTTTAAAAAAACCCAAGAAAACCACGCAAACAAAAAAACACCCCACCAAAAAACAAACACAGAATCCCCCCAAGAGCAACCAGAAATTGTTTAAATCAGCTAAACAAGAGAGTACTTCATCGTTTGTCTTTGGTGAAACACAGCAGTTGACTGGAAAGCCCCAGCATTACATGTGCTTTTAAAAGGTAGACCCACTTCCGAGCACTTTTTCATTTCAGGTTTACTAGGATAATGTTCTCAGGTGAGCAATGCAAAGTGAACCCCTTTTGATCTTATAACAGTACCTTGTATTTTTCCTAAATTATGATGATACTCATAAAAAATAAAATAAGAGGGACCTAAGCACATTAACTGTATTTCCATATTACCTACAAGTTAAATGATGTTATGAGAAGAGAATGTGTAGGATATTTAATTGCTATGTGGAATATCTCCTTATATTACAGGGAAGACTGCATTTAAATATGTAGTAGGGATGCTTTTTCTCAAAATATCTTAAGAATATTTCTTAAAAAAATAGAAAACCCCAAACTAACTCTTGAGTCTTATTGAAATGTCACAAATATCAACAGAAAATGTCATATAGTGTCAGATTTCTGGTAGCTTCCATAACCAGAATTTCTGAAATATCCATGCTTCCTTTTACAGGTTTTTCATTAGCCTGTGCAAGTCCCTTAATTTTGTCTGAATCAGACACGCTAAAATCAAATTATAAGCAAGGTTTGGGGTTTATTTGTTTTGAATTAGCATCTTAACTGAGTCAGTTTGATAACGTCAAATTACAGGATAATAGAAATTTTGTATAGTACCTTTGAAGTATTGGAAAACATGAAGGATTTTACTCAGCTTCTAAGATGTACTCCTCTTTAAAAACGTTAGTAATCTGAAGTAGACATGAACTGTTTGTTAGTGCCAAATTCGTATTACTTTTTTTGTAGTTAGATTACATGAGGAAAAAACCAAACAGTGTTTAGGCAAAATTCTGTTTAGCTTGGATGTTGTCACACAATAATAAATGGGAGGTAAAATACAATATATTCAAGGACAGTGGGGGCTTAAATTATTGGATACATTGGTAATTAAAAATCAAGAACAAGGATGTGGAGTTGCCATCACTGGAAGTGTTTAAGAAAAGACTGGATGAGGAACTCAGTGATGTGGTCTAGATAATGGGACGATGGGACAGGGAATTAGGTTATGTCCATGGCTTGGTGTTGTGGGTTCGATCCCTGTATGAGCATTAGCTTGGGAGTTGGACTCAGTGATCCTTGTAGGTCCCTTCCAACTCAGAATGTTCTGTGATTCTATGACAGGCAAATGCATGTCTTCCTTTTTTAGAACTGGTCTTGTCCTTTTTATTTGTAAACAAGAAAGGACTAGGGGGGAAGGGAAGCTGCAACTAGTTCAAAATGGCCATGATGTTCTTGATTTGCTCACATATAACTAATGTTCTCTTTTACAGGCTGGCTTATACCGTTTTCAATTTACTTGCTCTCCTGCGTTGAAAAAAAAATTGGTTTCTGGCTGAAAAATCATGCAAGTTAATTGAATCAGCTAAGATCAGCAGAACTGATGTGATCGTTTGGCCCATATGTTGCTTCTCCCTCTCTTTCCATTCCCACTTTTATATGATTCGGCCGTTGTTGGGCTGTGAGCTCTTCGCCTTCTCACCTCTTTGCAGAATATCCATTATCAAAGAGCACTAACTTGGTTTTATGTGTGCCATCTGTCACAGAGAGGGACTTTTACAAAAATACTGGCAGTAAAAACAGTAATCTCATATTCCTCTACTCTCCATAGATCACAGTCAATATTGGGGCTGCATTGCTGTTGAGTACAGTGGAGTTACGAGGCAGAATGTGGATGATGTTGCACAGCAATAGCACAACTAATAAGGACAAGATGTTGCAAATAGAGGCAAAGATGTGCAGTGTGGGGATGACAGCAGGAGGAGTATAGGTTTGAATATGTTAAGTACGTTTATGTCTGTACTGTTGTTAAAGGAAGCATGTGTGCTTCAAAGTTGCTTACTTTTTTGTGGAACTGTGTGAGTTTCAAGTGAAAGTAGAAGAGTTATTTAGCTATTATCTTCAGGCATTCAACTGTTATCAGAGTAGATCTTTATACAGTCAGGTCTCCTATACCACGGAACGATGGTCTTGTTCAGGTTCTGCAAAGCCCTACTTCTGTGTTCAGTGGCAGCTCATTGACATGTAAATTTGCCCTGCACCCTCAGACGGCTCTCCGGCGCTGTTTCGGCACTGTGTTGCTGTGTATTGGTTGCTGCAGTGGCTGTGCCGGGGGTGTGGCAAAGTGGTGGAGCTGCAGCCATACCCGGGGTGGGGGTGGTGAAGCGGCAGAGCCAACACAGCCACGGCTGGGATGGGGCAAGCAGCCAAGCCAGCGCAGCCAGGATGGGGCAAGTGGCCGGGCCACCACGGCAGCTGGGATGGGGCAAGCGGCCGAACTGCAGCTGCTGCAACCAGGATGGGGCAAGCAGCCGAGCCACTGCCACAACTGTGCAGGTTGATTTGCATATTCATGCTGCCTAATTGAATATTCACGTGTGCCAGGTTGTGCATGCGCAGTTGTGAAAAGGGGCCTCCTTAAACGCTCAAAAATCATGCTGCTAAGATGTGAAGCTGCAATATGGGGGGCACAAAGTGGAGGAGAGCCAACTGTAGTTCTGAAAGAATGTTGTGGCAGGGTTGTGCAAACCACTTGAAGAGGATGTTACATGTAGGTAGAATAGTGTGGTGGCCCAGGAAAGGGAAGCCCAAATACCACAATGGTAGAAATATGTATGTGCAGCTGCCACCATTGGCATTGCAATGGAAACTGGTAGACAGACATTTTACCTACATGCTATGCTGTAAATGTTTATGCTGTATTGCTTATATGAGGATATTTAAAATCTTTTTGTAAAGCTTCAGGTTTTAAAAATTATTTTCAAGCTAGGGCTTTGAATCTAACCTCTGTTTATACTCTGGTACACTGAGCATTATGTTGCACCTTCCACAACTAATACTTGGGATGCTCTTGGAATTTCTAATGCTGGATTTCAAAAACTAACTCAGCTTCGTGTTTTTATATGTTCAAGTGGCAGCCTTGGGCAATCTCTATCTGTCAGATGATTATTCTACTTTAGCTACTCATTTCTGCAGATTTTTAAAATTTTTCCTCATATCATCTTAAAATTATCTATATGGTTGCAAGTTGGAATGCTAATGTATCCTCGTATGTGTTACAGACCCTTTTCCTTTTTTTTTTCACTAGCTGCTGCCTTAAACTAGTCTTTGTAGTTGCTCTTGTCAGCTATCATGATTATCCACTCTGTTAAAGATCCACTACTATCTAAAAGTGAGATCAAGAAAAGCTCCCAAATACCATATCTTTAAAATTTTATTATCTCCCATGTACTTCTCTGCCCTAATTTACATTTGGATAGATATTTTATTCCTATTTGGCCGTGTAGCTTAGATTTCTTGCTACTTGTGAATGTGGAAAGGACGGATGATGCCACCTCCAGCTAAACAACTCTAAGGGGGTAGAATCTGAGAGGACTGAGAGAAACAGGCAGTGGAGAAATGATATTGGACTTCAGATTTGTTGGCTCTGGCTTTTTCAAGGAACAGAGGTAGCATCCCATGGCAGGTCCCTTGAACTGCAGAGAGGCTCAGGACAGCTGGTTGATCTTCAAGGGCAGCCTCTTCAGAATTCACAAGGACATACTCTTCCCTATGCAAGAAGACAAGCAGGTATGGCAGACAGGCAGAGCTTGCTTAAATGGGGAATTTTAAAATCAACTGTATACAGTGACAGATCTCCATGGAGAACATAAAAACAATGTTTGGGTGTATAGGGAAGGAATTAGGAAAGCCAAAAGTCAGCTGGAGTTGCAGTAAGTTATTAATGTCTGTAGGTACCTTGGTAATGAAAGGAAGACAAAGAAATGGTGTAATGCTGATGCAGCACTAGACAGTGAGTAAGATATGAGAAGGGCTAAGGGTGCACACTGTTGCCTTTACTTTGGTCTTGACTAGCAAGGTCTTCTCTCAGGCTTTTCTCACAGCAGACTGCAGGGAATTTAGGTGAGGAGGTTAGGCACTACTTAAGCAAACTGGACCTCAGGCTACTGGAAGACAAAACTTTGAAACTGGGGCGACAGTTAGCCCTTGTCACAAAGACAGCCAAGTGTTGTGATGGCTAGGCTGCAGTGGAATAGATTCTTTGCCTCTATTCAACAGTTGTGAGACTGCGTCTGGAGTACTGTGTCTTTGTTTTGGGCTCCTCTCAGTTGGATAAAGACAGTGGAGGGCCTCCAAGACAGTGAGGGAATTAGAGAACATGACATGTAAAGAAAGAAAGAGAGAACAGGGTTTCCTCTGGCCAAATAAGAAAAGGCTGGATAATACCTATTTTACTGCTGTGGATTACTTCCTAATGACAAGTTAGAGGGAAGATGAAGCCACATTGCTCAGAGGTTCATGGTGAAAAAATGAAAAGCAAAGGACACAAACTGAAGAAGGATGAGAGGAGAAATGGTGTGAGAAAGGTCAAACACTGCAGCAGGCTGGAAAATTTGGAAATCTCCATCTTTGGAGGCATTCAGAAATTAACTAGGTGGGCCTGTGAGCAGCTTGAAGTAACTTGGAAGCTGATGCTGTTTTAGCATGAGGCACATAACATGCAAAGGTCCTTGCCAATCAGACTTATTCTAGGACTATTTACAGATGAAATATTAAATATTTTGCAAATAATATGAAACTATTAGACATATAACTACTATGTATTTTAAAACATTTTTGTTTTACTTTCTCCATGCTTTCCTTACTGTAAATAGAGATTTTTCAGAATACTTACTGTACATATATTTAATTTACAAATTGTGGGATTGTCCTTCCTGAGAAGATTTTTGAGTTTCAAAGTAAAATAATATGCATTTTTTTAAATCAGGAATTTGATATTGTTCTATTTTATGTGCTGTAAAGATTTGCATAATTAAAAAACCATTTAATTTAAATAGGGACAATAAATGGTCATCCTTTTTTTGCTATAGCTTGAATAGGTATGCTGTTCTCAGACTTATTGAGACTCAATTATGGACATATTTTTCTTTTCTACCAGTACATATAAACTCTTTAAATTTAGGACTTATTAGAGAGTGTTTGTGAACATCCTATTCAAAGTGCTTTAAATGGATTTTAGAAATTGGTGTGAGCTTATTTGAAATGCATGCTTTGCATTTTTGGATGGAGTGACTATTTGGTCTTCTTCAGACAAGGAGTATTTTCTAGATTTTGTGAGTATGCCATGAATAAATAGTACTTTTATTCAGAATGTTTTTTTCTTCATTGTTTACAGTATGAATTATTATTCAGTTGTTTGGTTGTTTGTGGGTTTTTTTGAAGTGTGTTTGTGTTTTGTTTTAGTTTGTTGCTTAATGAGATTTTGTCTGTTTTTTGAGTTTAGATTGGTACATTTTAAACCATGTTTGGATAATAGCATTATTATACAATTGTTACAGATCTTAAAAATGAGTATTTTTCCATGCTGTTTGGAATTAAAGAAACAATTGTTGGAATTAGTCCAGAGAAGAACACAAAGCTGATTAGAGGGCTGGAACACCTCTTCTATGAAGACAGGCTAAAGGAGTTAGGTTGTTCAGCCTGGTGAAGAGAAAGCTTGCAGTACCTGAAGGGGAGGCAACAAGAGAGCTGTGGGGGGACAATTTACTAGGGCATATAATGATAGGATAAGGGAACATGTCTTTAAATTGAAAGAGGGCAGGTTTAAATTAAGTACAGTTGACCTTCCAATACTATGGTACTGCTGGTCTTGGTGCTCCCCCACTCATCCCTCCGTGTGCACTTTGTGGCAGCTCATTAATATACAAATTTGCCGTGCACCCTCACACCGCCCCCCGGCGCCCTGGCGCTGTTTTGGCACTGCCGTGCTGTGTATTGGTGTTTGTGTTGGTGATTCCTGGTGCTTTCGGCCACCCCACGCCGGGAAAACCCCTTTTCTGCTCAGCTGTGGACACTGGTGCGGGGAGCCGCCCGTGCCACTGTCCTGTTGTCTCTCCAGGTGGGTAGACTTGGTCTGTCCATATGCGGGGGTAAACGTCTACCCTAAGAAAGTCTTGGACACCGTGTCTAACCTGAGAGTATGTAAATCTTTCATAACTGCATGCAGCCTCTTCAATCCGAGCAGTGCAGGGCAGGTGCAGCGCTGGTGGACCTGCCACAACCGCTTCGCTCTGAGTGGGGCAGGGTGGGCACTGCTCGGAGCAGACCTTCCACAGCCGCATCGCTCCTAGCAGAGTGCGATGGGGCGGGCTGAGCACAGTGCGGGTGCGACGCAGGCAAAACTGCGGCCGCCCAGCTTAGAGCACAGCAGGGCAGGCGCGACGCGAGCAGAGCAGTGCGCCCATGGTCCATACGGCACAGTGTGGGGGTTGATCTGAATATTCACGACTGTCTAATTTGAATATTCATGACTGTCAGTTCGTGCTGGCGCAGTCATGACACAGGTGAAGCCGCTATCTGGGAGGCACGAAGTGGAGAGGGCTTACTGTATTAAGAATAAATTCTTTATTGTGCAGGTGATGGGGCCTGGAAGAGGTTGCCCAGAGAAGCTGTGGGTGCCCCATCCCTGGAGGTGTTCAGGACCAGGTTGGATGGGGCTTTGAGCCACCTTGTCTAGCAGAAGATGTCCCTTCCTATGGCTGAGGAGTCTGAACTAGATGATCTTTAAGCCAACCCAAGCCATTCTATGGTTCTATGGAACATGCATTTGAGGGGCTAAAAACCTCAGCTCAGATGACTTCCTTGCATGTTGTGTTATATTTCAAAGAAGAATAAAGCAAAGTAAGAGGGAAAAGAAATTATCACCATGGTACAGTAGAACAAATATTGCGGACAGAGATGTTGTACATGTTTCTACTTTTCATCAGTCTTACTCTGAGCATTTTATTACTTAATTTTCTGATAATACCAAGCTCACAAATCATAAAAGAACGATAAAAGTACTAAATAATGAATATATTAAAGATAAAAATAATTCATGGAAACTGTGGTTTGCTTTGATACCATCAGAATGTTTTGAAATTGGTTTAGGAATTAGAAACCCAGCTTTTTGTGTCTTCCTGAATTCATGGGTGCTTTAGAAACAGCAAAATGTGTCAACAAAATAAATGACCCTGATGCTGATTGTTTGCATTTCTGCCATGACAGTGTTATCGATATGGAATGCATGCAACTGTGGGGTTTTAAAATACTGGGATATTATCAGCAGTTTCACCTTCCCTCTTTGATAGGAAGAGAAACTCTTGGAATATGAGCTTATCTTACAACTTCAGAGACATTAGAAAAGATACCTACTTTATTATTTTTCAGGATAATTATCCCGTATCACGGTCTTTATATGGATTCTAGTTGTGATGATTGATTTAAAAAAATATGTGTATATGATGAGTTTTTTAAAATTAGCATTTTAAGGGACATTTGCATTTTGAGGAAATAAATTGGATTTTTGATATCTATTTAATGACTTAAGATCTACCATAGGTTAAGTAATTCACACTTGCTGTCTTTTAAGCTATAACCCACCGCATTGCTTTTTTTTTTCCTTAATAAAAGATGCTTATCCTGTCATAGAAAGACATTGTAATCAGTGAGACAATAGGTACATGCTTCTGTCTGTGGGAGACCAGTTTGTACTAACAAGGCCTGATGAGTCAATGGTAATGGAGAATCCATGTTTTTACTTACCTAAGTGACAGGGAAAAGAACGGCAACTGTGGGCTATGGAGCTTTTGTGCAAACTGCACTTGACTGGGAATTTGTAGAAAACATTGGATAGTTTTCAGTAGAGTTTTGGTTCCATCTGACAACAGATGTAAGCATGTCATCCTGCTAGAGGATCTTAAAAAGGCCGGGATTTCTTACTCTTTATGCTTCCTTGCTCTTTACAGAGCAGTCTTATGGCAGTGTGTGAAGCACAAACATGGTTTTGTACTGAATTCTATTCTGAAGTCAACTTCAAGGCTTTTATCTGAAACACAAAGAAGATATGTACATTCACAAGAGCTGCTTCATTTTTAGCATCATTGTATATGTGAGAAATAAACCTTTGGTTTAACTTTGAAACCCGGATTTCCAAGATTGTGAGCTGGTTCAGCTTCATATGAAATCGATTAGAATTTTTTATTTATAAATATATATACCTCTATGCATATGTGTGTATCTACACACACAGGTGACAGCTGCTACTTTATGTTGTAAAATTAAAAACAACCCCAAAATTGTAAAAGAACCACTTTGTCTATTTTGAAACAAAACAACTGTTTTCTTTGTCCTATTTACATATGGAAACCCTATCCACCCTTTGTCATAATTCTGAATATATAAGCTTATTCATTTTATTAAGTCATAATTTGCTATTACTGATTTTTAGCTCTTTTCTAATATTTCTTAACTGGACATTATCCACTTCTTTTTGATATTTTACTGCTTTATTAATGTGGGTTGTAGTGCCTTGGTTTCGTGGTTTAAACTAGGTAACTAGCTGGTTCTGCATAAGTGCTTCATCAACCAGCATTCCATCATTGGCTTATAAAAGGTAGAAAAGTTGTATATGACTAATAAAGAAGCAAATACCAGTGTTTGTTCTGCTTTGTATGTATAGGCTGAATAATTTTTGATTACCTAACTGCAACGTTTGTGTATATGAAGATACAAACCCATTTAGGCATGTGAAGATACAAAAGTATTTTCAAG
>WEKX01024760.1:83545-128072 GCA_013390025.1 Pitta sordida
GAACACCGATCCCTGTGGGACTCCACTAGTGATTGGCTGCCAGCTGAATGTGGCACCATTCACCAACACTCTCTGAGCTCGTCCATCCAGCCAGTTCCTAACCCAACACAAAATGCTTCTATCCAGTCCATGCTCTATGAGTTTCTCCTGAAGCTTTATTATGGGAAACCATGTCAAAGGCTTTGCTAAGGTCCAAGTACACAATATCCACAGCCTTTTTATTATCAACCAGGTGAGTCACCATATCATAAAAGGAGATCAGGTTGGTCAGGCAGGACCTGCCTTTCTGAAATCCATGCTGACTAGTTCTAATGTCATGGTCATTTTTGAGTTGCTGCGTAATAGCACACAAGACTATCTGTTCCATGACTTTGCCCGGGACTGAGGTCAGGCTGACAGGTCTGTAATTACTCGGATCATCTTTCCTGCCCTTCTTGTAGGTGGGTTTCAGTTCCTTGAAGAAGAGTTGATCCCAGGAGTTGTGCCGGGACAGGTAGACCTAGAGCACAGACCTGTAGAAGCTGACTAAGCAGAATAACTTCAACCACTCCTAAATTGCAATTCTTTTAAGAAACAAGGTTGTAAAAGACTATACGAGGCACTCAGCTGTTGGGTTTCCTAGCTGGTGTAAAACTTAACAGCAGGGATGTGTTAAAATGTAGGTTTCCCATCATCTGTTATGGTAATATGTGCTCTACCAATTTGCCCTTTTCTCTTTTCTGTGTCTTTTCATTTCTATGTTACTGTTCCCAGATAGATTCTATTTTGTGTTCCTGCTCAAGTTGAATTCATTCTGCTTTACTTCTCTCATCTATATTTGCAAGTGAGTCTTCAGGGTTGGTTTCCCAGTAACCGTGATTATTTTATATTTGCCCTAAGTTGCTCTAAGTGATTAAAGTCCTGGCTAAAATGCATATGATTTCCATGAAATAGCTGAAATTGCATTCCTGTATGCTGACTGAGAAGTTTTTCTCTTTGATGGTCTGAAGATGTGGCTAAGACTGAGTGTATAGTCAATAGCTTATGTTATTTTGTTATGCTTATCATATATACGTATATTAAAAAATAACCACATTTTGAGACATCAAAGTCTTTCTTCATACTTTAGATTAACTTGCATACTCCAGTCCTTGTATCTCCTGTCTGTATCACTTAGTCTAAGAAAACATACTACTTTTTCTTAGAGACTTTGTCCTACCTTAAATCAAAGCTGAATTAAATCCACAATTCTTCCAATGAAAAATGTGAATTTTTTTTCTGCAATGCAGTAGGCCCTCTTGCACTTCATGCCCCCCATATTGCATCTTCACATCTTAGCAGCACAATTTTTTAGCGATGAAGGAGGCCTCTTTTCGCAACTGCACATGCGTGACATGCCTTGGGGGCGGCAGCTCGGCCGCCTGTGCCGTTCCGGCCGTGGCAGCTCCACTTCGCAACCTTTCCCCAGGCTCCGCTGCTTCCCCCCACCCTGCCCCGGGCACGGCCGAGGCTCCGCCGCTTCCCCACCCCCCTGGCACGGCCACCACAGCAATTGATACACTGCAACACAGTGCCGAAACAGCACTGGGGGTCATCTGAGGGTGTGGGGCAAATTTGCATATTAAGGAGCTGCTGAGGTAGGGCTTTGCGGAACCCGATTAAGACCGCGGGTCTGTGATATAGGAGACCCGACTGTACTTGTAATGAATTGCAGTTCGCTATATTACTTTAAAAGACTTACTGTCCAAGCAGGTAGCTTAAAAATTTTCATGAGAATTTTCTACATGGAAAATCAAAATATACTGAACCATGTTGCACTAATTTTTTGTAAGGAGGCTTTTTTTTGGCAAGCGTGTCCAAGAGGACATGCAAAATTGCTTGCAGTAAAAAATGATGTCTTGGAGGCATATTGCAAAATGGAAAAAAACCCCTGCTTTACTGTACATTTGTTAATTAATAACTTAATAATTTATGTTGCATAAATCTTCTCAGAGATGAAAGAGGAGGCAGAGCAGGTCATCCTGATACCAGTTAAATCTCTAGTTATCAGCTCAGGGTCTGGAAGTAACTAATTTTTTATCCTATGCAGTTTTCATTTAATCATAATTGCTCTTTCACTTGTGCCCTACATAATAGAAATTCATCATTCAGGACAGTAAGTGAAAAGATGCTCTCTTTCTGCAATAATAGTACAGCAATTTTTATGAAGATTTCAATTATTTTTTTCCCACAGTTTATAGGAAAGATACATTTTTGCAAGTTGCTTATCATTCAGACCTCAGCTTATTTGACTTTTTAAAATGTGTGACAAAATAGATTAATAATTTTAAATAAAGTCTAAAAAGCTGGCATTGGAAAAGAAGAATACTGATAGCGTATGAAGAGTTTGCAAAGTGGTTATATTGGACCAGAAATGTTGTAGAAGTATCTCCTTAAGACGATGATGCTTTCTGGTCCTCTTCCTCTGCCCTCACACAGGGAAGTGCGTCTGGCTACTTGGGAATTCTTGGGGTGTCTGTGAACGTGGGTGTGACCATACTCCCAGCAGTGGGAAGACGGAGCCTGGCTAGTGCCCTGTGTGGTTTTAGTCGCTGCCTCAGGTTTGTATTGGCACAGAGATCACAGCTGCTCCAGAGAAGCTGGAACAGTATTTGTCAACCTGGGAGCTGTTGGTGTAAAGTTAGTGTGTGTGGAGCAGAGGCATCTCTGAAGGGTTTTTTTTTTTTGTTCCTAATCCTGTCTGCCTTCTGTTTCTTCTTCTTTTCTTCATTGTCAGAGCTGCCATCATCCCAATGCGGATTTACTCCTCTCCTGACTCTGACAAAAGGGTGCTTCCTCTCTAAATTTGGGAATCAGGATAAATGGTCATAAATTTCAGAGAAAAAAGAAGGGAGAAGGAGAGACTTCAGTGGAGTGAGATAGCCAGCTTAAAATGTCTGTACAAAACAACACCAAAGGACAGTTGAGCATTAAAGTCAGAAATAAATGAAAGACAGAGAGATGGAGAAAGGTGTTACTAGAGGGGGTATGACATTTCTGAAGTGAGGCAGAGCACTGTGATGGCAAAACACTGGGATAGCAGAGCAATGATTCCCCTTATAGAGAAAGGAACTTTATGGGTAAGGACACAGATGGTTTGGGGTTTTTTGAGCAGACACACCAGAAAAACAGGGCAGCTTTCCTGCACATGCCTTCTAGATTACAGGTGCAATAATGGGTACAGCAATCCTGTGCTGCTTCGCGGTTCACCATTGGCGGCTTCAATACACCGCGGGGGGTTTTTTTCTCCAGCTTTTCCAGCTTTACCGTATTTACTGCTACTTGGCGGATTTCGCTTGTTGTGGCATCTTTCTGGAACCGACCCCCCATGAAATTCAAGGGATTACTGTACTTCAGAATGCAGAATACTACTTTTGTGTCTATGACTACCTGAAGAATTTCTGTAAAAGAAATTTAATTTACAATTTTGTGGAATGAGTATTCTGAGGGATTTAATTTTGCAACGGACAGAGAAGCTAAGTTTTGCACCACCCATAAAGGTTTCACTAATGACAGTGAAGCATTCAGTAGAGTTCATGAAGCCTGTGACAGCCTTCCTCCTTTATTTTGGGTGATAGGTTTGTCTGTAGCAGATGGCTGTTCATGCATTCTGCTGGTGACACTTGTGTTGGGATAGAGTGGCAGCTGGGTGCATATCCTAATTCCAGACAAACAATTCGTTGTTCATTACAGGCTTCACCTTGGGATTGCAATCTGTATAGTCCCCCATGAACCCATACCTAGATGGTTTGTAGACTGTAATGCAATCATTTCGCTGGTTGTGCATGATTAATTAATAAAGTATTTATTTAGAATAAATTATTAAAGTGATATGGAGAAACAGGAAGAAAAAATATCGGTTGGAGTGCTCTGGCAGTGTGCATACATATGTCTAAGGGTGCTCTTTCATAATGCTCTCCCATGGAGGATCTTTAATAACAAGATGGGAATTTTCATACTGATTATACCTCTGGTACATGTAGTCAAGTTAATCTCACATTCTCTACTGTTTTAAGGGGAAATTTTTTGTCTTCTAGGTATTTTATTATGCACGTGTGCATTCAGTCCCTGTTTCTCTTGCACACAAGGGCAGCATCAATAAGCTCCAGTCTAATTATGTGTTTTGTGATGAAGAATTTATCAGATTTGAAGTCTCACTCAATTAGCATAATTCAATGACTCCTTATTCTTTTGCTACAAAAAATTTAGTACAGATCACCTGATCAACCTTTGGTTGGCCTTGCTTTGTGAAAAGGATACTGGTACCGAGTGATTTAATCAGTGTACCTGTGAGGTCTTGCCACCAGTCGTGTGGCATGCAGGGCACTGGGAAAACTGGAAAACTGTTGGAGCATCTGGGCTGATGAATGAAGGTCAGAATGGGGGAAATTACAGCCAGATGAGATCACTCCATCATAGCTTCCCTACCAATTCTTTTTCATGATTTTTCAGTAGTAACAACCTTTATTAAAGTTGCTGAGTCTTTAAATTTCCATCTTGGCTCTGATGATTTAGAAGAGTTGTGCAGGACAGAAGTTTGGGGGTTTGTGGGTTTTTTCTACGTTTTGGTTTTTGTTTTATGAGTTTTGGGTTTTGTTTGGTTTTTGGGTTTTTTTTCATTTGGCTGGTTGCATTTTTATGGAGGTTTTGTGTCGTGGTTTTGTTTTATTTTGTTTGGGGGGTTTTAATTAAAAAGACAAAGGACAGAGGAGTGACAAGACCTCACGTGCAAAGTTCAGTGAACTTTGAAGTCAAGCCTTTAACTGTTAGGAAATAAGAGAGTTCTAGTTGCCAGGCTCACACACACTATGATACATTCCTTTATTACATGGTGTAAGTACTTTTCCTTCATTCATGTACAAAAGAGCACATATCTTTCACTGCAGAGGAGAGTTATGATGAGGTTATATGAGTGATTCTAAATACCATATCAGCTTCCTTTCGAAGTGATAAACTTTGTAATCTAGCTAAAGCTGCCAGCCGTTGCTTCATCAGCAGACTTCCTCTGTTCATGACTTTTTCTGATTACTAATAAATGTATGAAACAGTCTCTTACATAGACAGAATAGTCATTTGGCCTTTGCCAGGATGAAAACTGACCGTTTATTCTGCCCATCCAGTCTCTTAATCAGGGTTTGATCCATAACAGTAAGCAGTGTCTTCAATATAAAAGTACTTAGTACCTATTTTTATGGGGGTTTTAATAAATTACTATGGGAGAAGACTGTAACAGAAGCTTTTTGGCAGTCTGAATTGATTATGTCAGTGTGGTGCCCCTCCTGTCCCTCACTAGTTTTTAAGCACTCTTTCATTAAAATGATCAAAAGAGAGGCAGATGCAGCCACAGTGTGAGTGCAGGGGATGTGCAACCTCCTAAGTAGCACTGGCATATGTGGCCAAGGTAGGCATGCTAAACAATGCTGTGCTAAAGGGTAGGAACTCTGAGAAGTTCACAAAAATTACCCTATTTGGGTGTTAAGTATTGACTTGGTTTGGGTTTTGTTTTGGTTTTTTTTAATGGCGATTCACAGCATCCATATTAAGAAATGTCAGAAATCTTGGATATGTTGCATCAGGGTTTGTTGATTTATTTCACTGTAATTATCCATATATCCCCAAAGCTTTTAGTTTAGTACCTCTTATTTCTGCAGGCAGTTAATTTAGGTAACTAAAAACCCCTTTGTTTCTGTCTAGATGCCTTTATTTTTAGAGTGGGTAAAAACAAATCCGCTAATTTTTCAGCCATCTCCCTGTCTTAGTTACTGCCTGTATTTCCACATGATCAAGTGAATCTACTGAATTATTTTCTTACCAGTTTTGTAGTCGGATATGCTTAAGATTTTTTTGGGTCATTATCTCAT
Source organism: Pitta sordida (assembly GCA_013390025.1). Taxonomy (NCBI): domain Eukaryota; kingdom Metazoa; phylum Chordata; class Aves; order Passeriformes; family Pittidae; genus Pitta; species Pitta sordida. The sequence goes on from WEKX01024760.1 coordinate 89,425, forward strand.
TTGTTTCTTCTGTATCTTATTTGTTGTTAGAAATCCGTTTTTCTTCAGTAAGTCCTGAGTCACTGAAAATGTCTTTGTTTTGACTTTAAAATACATGTAATGAGACTTCTTATTTTATTGAAGTCTCTTGATACAAAGCTTCACATTGTGGTGTCAATTCTTCACTTAATTCCAGTGGTTGAATTTGCTGGTATTGCAGTGTCTGTTATATTTTAAAAGATGGCTAAGGTGAAAAGACCCTATGGAGTCTTAGACTAGAATGTGGATTTATAGTCTTCCAGTGAGTCCCCTGCAGAGCTGTGTACTGCTCTTGCATTGTGGTACATGGATAAATCTGGGCAGAGTTGCATCACAGCCCGTGTCAGGCAGATATTTCAGCAAATTGGGAAAAGTTCCTAACTCCTGTCCTATGTTTCAGTGAGATGAAAGTGATGATATTCAAAAAGAAAAATTAATGTTTACTATTAGAAATTTATTCTAATAGTGAAATCTCTTGAACTACGTAATAACATCCCAAAGGAAAAGGCAAGCAGCTTCATTTTCCAGATAATTTATGGTCAGCCTGGCCAAATTGCTCATTATACTACAGGGAGTAATACTGCATTGGTGGAGAAATGGACATGATTATTTAATAGGTACTTTTTGCTTCTACTTACTTTTCCTTTCTATTTTTTTATGGAGGTTATATGTAAATATAGTCAAAATGCTGCTCTATGTGATTTGCCTATAAGGCAAAGCCAAACAGGCTTTGGACAAACATTAAAATATCAGTACTAGATATAAATACAGCAGACAAAAAGAAGGACTTTTTGGAAATGTCTCTGGTTTTATTTATCAAGCGCAAGAATGGAACTTAAAAAAATCTGTCTCTAGGAAAGTGGTCACGTACAACCCTCACCCCGCCGCAAAACCTCACAAACCCCAAACATAACAGCCAAATACTTTTAAAAAAAATAATGCAAATTAAACCCTATTAACTCAAAGTAAGGCTTGATATTGGTTAGTTTATTCTTTTGGACAATCTAGAATCTCTTGTAGACCATTACCTCTAATATGAGGTCACTTCAGTTTGCAGTTTTGAGCCCTCTAAATGTAATTTTTATTTGATTTAGTGTATAACAGTGGTGACATTCGGTGGAAGTATGTCTTTCAGGGATCAGTTAGTGCCTAGATTCCTATTATCAAGAGTCAGTGACAGACAGTGATTTACTGTAGCGATTGAGGTAGTTCTGTGAAGCCTTTCAAGTATCACACACAGGAGCTTGAAGGGCAATTAGGACACAACATTGATATTTTTGCCTGAGTTGCATGTGTTTGAAAGCACCATGCTTATTAATATGACCAATGGCACACACTATTGGAGTACTATTGTGAGAAGGCTTCGGATATTAAATTCAAGTCTGTAGTTTGTGCTATCCACTGCAGTTTCCCCTGTGAATATTACTTAGAATACACTTTTATGTTAATTGCCGTCACTATTAACTTGACATGGACTATTCTGCAAATTCAGAATTGATGGAACAAAAGGTGTTTACTTACATTTCTGTGGGGTTGTTTATTGCAGAGATGATTTAGCATTATAAGACTGTTTGCAATCTCCTTTTTACACTTTAATATATTGCTTCTTGCTTCCCAACCTTTTTCTCCTTGTGTTCAAACCCAGGGGGTTTTTTGTGTCTTTACTATGTAACCAACTGTGCAAAATCCTCTGATTCCTCATAACTTTTTTCAATTTGTGCTTCAGTTTTAGGAAGAATGTCCTAAATCAGATACACAGTTTATTTACTTATTCTTTACTATGATAATTACACTAGAATACCTTGTATTTGTCCATGGAAAAGGTTTTCTTGCTTGACTGATGAGTAAGAAATTTTCTTCAAATATTTTCATAGCCTGAAAAAGTGGTTTGATAAATGCAGTGTGGAAAGCAGGAGGCAGCACTTCTGCCTTGCCTGTGAAGCTCCTGTGTTGCCACTGCCAGCATTCTGCATGTAGGGTTCATTGCTGCTTCTGTGAACTGTCAAATACTTTGACTCTTTATACTTCTAGAGCAAACTGAAATAGGTTTTGTTTGCAGAACATATATGTATGGCAGTTTAAATTCACAGGCACTGTTATTAGCCTTTTCTAGAATTTGTTGGATCCTTTTATATACTTTTATATTTCATAATATCTAATGTATTATTTTCACTATCTTACTCTTACAGTAGTGAATTAAATGAATGAAATAAATAATGATCTTGAAAAAAATTAAAAGTAAGAAGTTAATTCTTTTGACCCTAACATATTTTTTTATAATTCTCTATTTATGCTTTTCTGATTTTCTTCTTGTTTTCATATTCCTGGACAATACATAATTAGAGTTTTAAACCAATGGGGAATGATTATCATAAGCTAGAAGCAAAATATAATTGAATGTCACTGTAGTGGAATTCAAGTGATGATCCAAGAAACTACTTGAGAAGCTGCTTCTCTTTGTATTGTTATGATGTTGCAGCACATTGCACAGTTTTCTCTCCTAGTTTAAGTGAACACGGGATAAATTAAGAATATTTATTATATTCTTATGGGGACACCAACTGCATCACATGAATTTAGTGTCCTTTCTGCTCTCTCATAGTGCTTTATTTGTGTTCATGTCATCATGTGTAATAATGACATACTAGGATAATTTCTTTGCATAATTGAATACAAAATTTATAAAACTATGTATTAAAGTTACCTTTATCTTCAAAGCTATCCATGAAGAACATTCAAGCAGTGCTTGAAAAGAGGGTTACTGAACTTAAAATGATGTTACTACTCTTCTCAGAGCTGTTGTTCATCTGTATTTGAGACTTCTTACAGTCATTTGTGCCTGAAACGTGCACATGCATCTGGAGAGATTTTTAGAAACAGTTAAAAGCACATACAGAGCATATCAGTGGAAGTATTTGTATATACTTTTCACACAAAAGGTATATTTTAAAATGAAACAAAACCCTTCAGACCGTAACTAGTATTAATCCCTACTATAAAGCTGTTTTGAATATGGGAGTTTAAAATGTGAGTGTGGTCACAGAGATTTTCCTAAAATTTTATCTTGACTCTTCAATTTATACTTAAAATGCTGTGTGTTCCATTTTTGGCCTTACTCAGCCACTAATGTGTAGGCTGGGGTGTTCTTAGCAATAAAGATGCACATATGCACAAAGATTAGTAGCCCCTGAGTGTGAGAATGTTTTTTCATTCCATATTGCTTTACTACTACACAGTCCACTCTAGACATGACTTCTCAGGATTGAAATCTTTTCACCAGCAACCTCTGGGAAGACTTCAAATTTGCCCACAAGATATGAAGGACGAACTTATTAGATCAGTTCTCAGCAGGATTGTAGCTACTGTTTGCTGCTTCTGACTGTAAAGTGGAAGTAATCCATGTGCAGTAATACCTCACTGCATTGTGACCCCTCCATTGTGACCTCACTGGTTTGTGAGAGATTTTATCCGCAAATCTGCCTCAGTGATTTGTGGAGCTTCCCGGCCAACTCACGCACAGTGCCTCTGCTTCGCCAAGGGGTGGCAGTGGCACTCCCCGTGGAGCGTGGCTGAAGAGAAATCCAGGGATTCTCTGGGGGTCTCCCCAGGCAGAGAGGGTTCAGAAACACTTCCCTTTGCTCCCCTGTGCTGGGAGAGCCCATGGGGAGGAGCAGAAAATGCTCCCCAGCACTCCTGATTGGCTGAGGGTGGAGCGATGGGCGTGGCCTGTATGCATATTAATGACCTGCGCTTGTTTGCAAATTAGACGTTTTGTGAGACCTCTGGGAGACCCGTTCCTCTCAAAGGGTGAGGTATTACTGTACCTTAATCCTTTTGTCTCATCAGTGGAATTGGTATTCCTGTTTAATCATATCCGCTTGGGCTAGATCCCTTCCAGGCAGACACCAAGGATGCTTCAGATATCAGTCCACTGTTCATATAAACCAGAAAAAACCCTGACTGATCTGGAAAGAGTTCTTTCAGGTATGGAAACAGACCACAGCAGAAGCTGCTGTCAATTCCATCTTACGAATTTATTGTCACTAGAAGTACGAGACAGATATGCATAGCTGTCAAGCTGAGTTTTGTGGGTTTCTGCAGTTCTGCATGCCCTCAAATACCTTTGTGATTATAGGATATTACAGTGAAGTTTTATTATATCTTGCAAAGCTTTGGTGTCATGCTGTAGCACTTACTGAGCTCTTAAAAACCAACTCAAACTCACCTAGAAATCAAGTGGTTTTGGTGGTTGCAACAGATAGTGAAAGAAACAGACAACCATCAAGAATAAAACCAGAAATAAATTGCTGAAGGACTTATGTGGAGTGATGAACTACTCTTCAAACATGATATACATATGTCAAGTTAAATTGTAGGATTGCATAATAAAATACTACAAGATATTATTTGAGAAATTGTCATCAATTCTGGGATTTTGTGAGCATTCCTGTTAAAACTTATGGAAGAAGTTAAATGCTCTTTCATAGGAGTAGTGAATAACTGAAGCAGTGCTGTAGGCAGCTCTGCGTGCCTGCCATGGCCTGTTGCAGAGCAGCTTTCCTCTGAGAAACCACATACGTCAAGTCCATGTGCCTGTTCATTTGTCATCATTTTCCTTCAGCATGTTCCACCTTTCCAGTGCCAATTACCTTACCTCTTTTCAGCCCTTCTTGCTGCACACACTGCATTTTTCACTCCATACTCCCTGCTTTGCAAGCTTATCTGAACTCTGTGCTGTTGGCTAGAGCTGCAAGTCCCAGTCTGTGTTCCTGCACGGTGTGCCACCGGTCTTGCAACAGAGCAAGCGCAGGAGCTGCTGCCTCGCACAGGAGCAAGTTACCGCGTTCAGATAATCTGCAGTAACTTGCTCCTGTGAGAGGTAGCGGCTCCTGCCTCCACCCTGCTTCTTTATTTCTCTGCATGCTCCTTTCTGGAAAACTTCCATAGTCTGCACAGCAGCTCTAGAATCCAGGTGGACTAGAGGGAAACTCATAACTGGTTGTGTATGAACTGCTCAGAAGTTAATGTTTTCAGCTCCAGTTTGCACAGCCCTGTTTGATAACCTGAGTGGACCTCAAAGGCAGTCTTTGAATCTAAAGGGGTGGGCATGTGTAAAGGAAGAGTCAGGCCGAAGTCAATCACGAAACCTTCATGGAAGTATAGTGAAAGCTCATTTAATATAAACAAAGCATCCCTTTTTATCCCCTCAGTGCTCATTACACACATCACACAAGTGCACTTCTACTCTAACATTGGTGTCTACTCTAATAGCACACGCCTTACTAATGCCTGATTGGAGAACACCACTAGAGGTAGCCTGCCTGGACTTCCACATTCCTTTCTTCCAAAGTTATCTTCCCAGTTACTTTCTTTAGTTGGATCCAAGGCCGTTGCCATAGTTACCATGGAAAGTCCCAGACTTCTGTAGCAGGGCAAATACCTCTTTATGTCCTCTGGTCTTTAAAAATCCCTCTACACATGTGGGGTACAGATCAAACTACAGTGGTGTCCTCAAGGATATGTCCATACACGGTATGGAGGAACTATTTTACATTTGCTTTCTGCCTTCACAAAATATACTACTTAATGGACGGAGGATTGATGTGTTGGTGAGCAGTGCCTGAATCTTTGCCTGTATTAGCTTGAAGTCACAGAATGGTTTGGGTTGGAAGGGACCTTAAAGAGCGTCTAGTTCCAAACCTCCTGCTGTGGGCAGGGACACTTTCCACTGACCAGGTGGCTCAAAACCCTGTTCAGTCTGGCCTTGAACACCTCCAGGTATGGAGCATCCACAGCTTCTCTGGGCAACCTGTTCCAGTGCCTCACTACCCTCACAGCAAAGAATTTCTTCCTAATAGCTAATCTAAACCTGTCTTCTTTCAGTTTAAAGCCGTTCCCTTTTGTCCTCTCATTTGCCCATGTAAAACGTCCCTCTCCAGTGCTCATTGCCCCCTCTCTTCAGGTACTGGAAGGGTGGTTCACCTTCAATTTAACAGACATGACTTAATGAATTACCAGGAACAGACCATGTATGGAGAAAAGAAGATGGTCAGGCTTCTTTGAAACATGCTACCCTCATAAAGCCCATAGCTCAGGGTCACTCTACTTCCCGTGACCAATGGTGATAAGGAGGCAATGGTACTGGAAATGTCCCAGCCCCTGGACAAGGTTGGCTGGGCTCAGGGAGGATGAGCACTGTGGTAAATTGATTTCTGCTGCTCCTGTTCCCTAATTCACTGCTCTTTTCCAGCGCAGAGCTCTGCCCCAGTGCTTTCCAACACAGGGAGCTGTGTTGTCAGTCATTTGTACCTTTCTCATCCCTTGTGTTCCACATTCCCTGCCATCTCACAGTGTCTTATTCCAAGATCCCTTTTACCCAAATTCTTAGTCCTGTCCTGGATATATTTGTATCAACAACCCTCACATCACTGTGGCCATTATGCTTTTTGGAATGCTGTGTGTGACCATGCTCACTCCTATGGTCAACTTCTCCATAAGCAGCAGTGGCCAGCTCCTGCAGCTTGGATTTTGAAAACATTGGGTGGATTTACATTTAAAGGCAAAGGGTTATTAGTTGAAAGTTTTAGGAGAGAATATCTGTATCAATTTAGACACATGGAAGCTTATGGCATAAAGTTAATTTTAGGTACTTAAAAATGCAGCCTGATGTGGTAGAGAAGAACTCCGTAAACAGCTTTTTATGGTTTGAACTTTCTGATTGGTGAGAGGTACATGTACTGGTCATTTAGAGGTCAGTTGTGCTGAGTTCCTCTGGGTGAGATGGAGTTTGTTATGTACTCCTCTGTCTCACCCCTCTCCTCAATGGCACGTGGCTTTTTGACCATGTGAATCCCTGGTAATGGCGGCACCGTGCCCCCGTCCCTGACCCGGGAAACTGCCCCACGAGAGTGAGGCAAATGAGGTTGGGCAAGCGCTGTGTGCTAGGAGGGGTCAGCTGTCGCTGCACCAGGAGGAGGCTTCTGTTCCCCCGCCCTCTGGGACCATACGGGCAGCTTTGCCTCTCCCAGGACCAGTGGATGTTAAAGGGAAAGAAACTCCCGCGGTGGACCGGCAGCCCTGGCTCTGCGGCAGCCCCGGCCCCGCAGCAACCCCAGTGGGCCGAGATGCCACGCTGGGACACCGTGGGCATGTGCACCGGGGTTGGGGTGGGGGAGCAGCGGTGCAGGGTTTGGGCTGTGGGAGCGCGGTCACAGCAGCCCGGAGAAGCCAACAGATTCTTTGAGGTGGGGGGGGAGTCTCCCGAGTTAGAGGGGGCTCAGAAACGGTTGCCTTTGCTCCCCTGTACTGAGAGTCCGAGGGGAGAAGCAGAAACGTGTCCCCAGCGCTCCGGAGTGCCGGGGGGTGGGGCAATGGGCATGGCCTTATGCATATTAATAACCTGCACTTCTTTGCGAGTTTGGCTTTTTGCGAGGCCTGTGGCATGATCTGTTCCTCACAAATGACGAATATAACTGTAATTTTGAATTTCAGAACTCAAGAGGAATGTGTAACTCAGAGAAACATAGACCACAACCTTTTATTTGAACAAGGGAGAGCTACAAATAACTCTAGTCCCTAAAAATTTTGCATTGAATTAACATTGTCTTTTTTAAATGCCACATGAATACAAATAAAAAGTCACAAGTAAAATACTTCTTAGCCAAGGCAGTGAAAGGTGAATAAATAGTAATCAGCCTGTACTGTGTCAATATCAATCTTTTTAAGGAACCCAATTCTTTCAGTTCATTTGGAGAGTACATCAGTGATAGCAAGTTAAGCAGTGTAGACAGCTGAATAGTCTCCTGGAAAGACCAGTCTTAAGATTCCCTAGATGTTCATTACTTCCAACTAATGCCATCCAAAGAATTGGATTTTTAATGGTCTTATGTTTTTATCTTTATATGAAGAATAACCATGTGGGAATAATCACACTGTATGTCTTCTCTTTTTTAAGATCCCTTAAGAAATGCAGCAAGTGAATTTCTTTTTCTTTCCGTCTTACAATAATTATGTGCAATTATTTTTAAGAATACTTTTCTGCTTTAAGATGCCTTTTTCTGAAATATGGTGACATACCCTGAATACTTTTTATGGAGTCTCTTTAAACCTTTTTTGCTGATTACTTCCCATATGTTTCATTCCATTTAGAAAATCCTTAATTATTTTCTGATTTTGCTCTATAGTCCTAGGAGATGGTTTGATCCATATGCTGGATATTCCAATTCCAGACACTTCAGTTATGAATAAATTTGACTTATTGTGTCTCAAAATGAGTTCACATGCTTATTGTGGCTTCAGTATACTGCAGAACCATTGCAAAACAGTACAAGTCTCCTTGATTTAGTCTGACACACTGATGGGCAGAGGGAGGAAGCCACTCACCTGTCTGTAATGTGGCTGATCTGGTCTGAGTTTTGCTGGTTTTTTTTTCATTTTGATATTTCTGTCAGTGCCCTGGAAATTTTTGTACACCATATACAATTACAGCAGGGTTTTTTGAAGATGATAGTTCAACACCTTTTCTTACTTGACTATTTTATATGTGTGAATGTTTTGAGCTTGTCATTTTGCTGAGTCCCACCAGTTCCCACTATTGGTGAACCAGTGTAAAGTCCTGTACTACAGGTATGCTCTACTTTTCTGTTTTCTTTTGTTTATGAAAACAGGCCTGAGAATGATGAGAAATGATTTGAAAATTATAGCTGGTTTAGATACAGAAAAAGATTTAATTCCATAGGAATTATAACTATAAATATATGTATATATATATGCTTAAAAACATAAGAGATGCCTCGGTGACCCACAAGGATCATCGAGTCCAACTCTTAAACAGCACCACTGCCTCCCTGGTGGGGAATCGAACCCCTGGTCTCCCGCATGACGGACGGGGACACTCACCACTGTACTAAAGTGGATTTGCCTACATTTGTAATTATTTCCTTATATGTATTTAATTTAATTCATATGTGAGGCATTATTGCTAAAGGGAATGGGATGTAAAGTTGAAGGGAAATATGAAATAGCAAACACGTAATGAAAACTCAGAGCTACTGAAGGGTATGATGGGTTTTAAATGTCCCTTTTAATCAAAACAGAAACATATTCAAGGGTTTGTCATTAAAAATGTTCTTCTTATTATGGGATACCTGTATATCAGTGCAATGCTTGTGGAGCCTCTAAACTGGAGGGAATGAGCACTGGGCCTTTCCTTAGCAAGAAGAACATGGTGTTTGTCAGACAGAACGTTCTCCTACCCATTTTCCTGGCAGCAATGTTCTTGTCAACCTGTTTGTAACAGCAGTACCCTAATGCTCCTCTGGGCTTTGGAGTTTGTGTACTGATAGCATTGACTTGCACAGTATCTGCAGAAATTGAACCCTTTTCCAGAAGTATCAACAGTCAGTTCAGTCTGCTTATCCCAACTTGTCCTTCCGGATCTTGGTGTCATACGCAACAACTTGATAGAGTTGATGAGAACAGCAGCCACAGGCTATATCTTCGGCTCTTTTTATTTAGCAAGCCTTTAGACAATATTGCAGAGATTCTCTGTTATTTCTCCATTTGTAGTGATGTCATTTTTGTATTACTGAGCATACTTTTATGTACCCTAATCTGTTTTAGGTTTGGGCCTGCTGCTCTAAGTGTGTGTTTAGTAGTCTTTTCTCTCACTGTCTCTTAGTTTCTAGTAAATAGAAAAGACACGTACCTGCCACTCTTCCACATTACTGAGTGACAGACATCACAAAAAAAAGTCTGTGAAATGATTTTGTTGAGGAGCTGCTTGCACCATAAACATAAATTACTGATGTGCATCCATCTTTAATTCACATCTTTCCCTTTTTTGTAGTAGTTCAGGTAGGAATATGTAATCAGATTTGCAAAGGTAGCTCTTGCTATCGTGATGAAGCTTGTTACCGTGCTAGGGTTCAGTAACAACTACTGGAGATGCAGAAAAAAACCTTATGGATGTAAAGTGATATCTTAAAAGATTTTTTTCATTTTTTTAGGCTACTCACCCAGAATGTTGGTCTTCTTTATGTTGGAAACTTTGACAGACCTTTTGCACAAATTAAGGTATGATTAATAACTGGGGGGGAGGTGGCTGTTTCATTTATTTCCCTTCTGTATGATTTAGAGAACTTCAAGTAATCAATATGGCTTCAGGAAAAGTAATGGGAAATAGTGCTACTTTGGTTATGTTTACCATATTCTGGGTTTGCTTTTAGTTTAATCTGTGCACTTAACTTGTCAAAAGAAGTTTAGTTTTTCATATCATATTTTGATTAATTTTGACTCTGGTTTAATTATCAAAAGTTTGTCTTGTCAGAGACATTTCAAAACAAAGTCACTTTTGTAGCTGTGTAATTCTTTAAGTGATCCTTGACAAGGAAGATACTACAGTAAAAAGCACAGATTGTTTTCCCAGTGTTATTAGGTTTATTATTTATTAGGTTTATTATTAGGTTATTATTCAATTGCCAGAAAATCATTTGTCTTCTATGACTTACTGTTGCTTTTCCTTCAGTGGTACTATCATAGTTTCTAATTGCCAGTTGCTAATTAGTTATTGTCATGTCACTTGCAAACAAAAATGTTTTACAAGAATATATGGACTGATTCTGATGAGTTTCATTGGTATTTTTATTAGAACAAAGAGGAAGGCATTATCATGTCAGTCATTACACTGGGATGTGGAAATGTGTCTTTTAGAATGCTGAAATGTTCCCATCTCTCAGATGATACCTGTAATTACTGCATATTCTGCACTCTTGGCTGCATTGTTCCCTCCATCGTGTGCATATGCTTGTGCCTCTCAGAATTTTAAAAGCCCTGGTTTTGTTTTATATCAAAATGAAACTTAATTTCTGAAACTCAGATGTGTTCCTTAACTATCCCCAATCATGTTACTAAACAACAGCATTCCCAAGTCTATCTAACAAATATGATTTATGCAGTTTATAGGTTAAACCTTGGTATTGTATTAAAATTACTTTGAAAGAACAAATGCATGCTTTTTATCTTCCCATTTCCCTTTCTATCATCTTCCCAGTTCCTACATGTGTATTATGTATTCAGTTTGGGTAATTAAACAAGTTAAATGTTTCTTGTATGAAACACATAGCCAGAAATTTCATCAAAAATACGATTGTGTATTTTATGTGATAACTCTTTGGAATAGTGCTTCTTTAAAAGCTTTATAACAATGCTTGAACTGTTCTTCTGTTCCAAATGAGGCCCCATAGCTGCCTGCTCCATCCACTTACAAGAATAATAAGCAGCAAAATGGGGGATTTTCCCCATGGCTGGGAAGGGTTTAAGTTCACTGGGTGGGTGTGTGAGAGAAGAAGTGATTACAGCACTCCTTTTCAGCTCACAGGACAGTTGCACAGTGGATGCTGTGCAGGATCCAACTGCAGGACTGAGTGTCCTATCATGAGCAAATGCTTAAGGGAGGAGTGCACAAACAGGATAAATACAAAATGTGCAGTTTCCTGCAATTTGCATGCAGGACCTTCTCTGCTAGCAGTTATATCTGCATGCTGTTGCTTGGTAGACTGAGTTGGACTTCCTTCCCTAAGTGTGCTTAAGGGATTTTCCACTAAATATTCAATGTACAAAGCCATACTATCACCAGGTATTATTTTATTTTAAATCTTTTGCCCAATAATTCTATTTGGTTTGGCCTAACCCTTATGTCAGGAGAAGTGATGAGCAGCCTGACTTACATCTTTTCACCCACATTATCCTAATCTTGTACCTTCCAAACTACTAAAACTTAATATATTTAATTGTTCCCTGTATCAAACCATTCTGTATCTACAATCAATACCTTTTTTTTTTCATTTAAATACCCTTCTGAATTTCTGTTGTTGCCTTTTATAGGGTAGGGGATGGCACAGTATTGAAGATACTGTGGCACAATAACATTTTCTGTCCCGTTTCAGTTCTTACCTGACATATAGTACAATCTGACTTAAATTTAATTTGAGTAGGTTAATACTAGACTTGCTGGTAACATTTCACTGGTGTAATCTCATCCTAAATGTTGTTTGCCACAAAGCAGGTGTGGATAACCAAAATAAACTTCAGTTGCTACCTCACAAAAACTAAGCCTATTTTCCACTTACTGAAGGTTGCATTGATGTTTGAATAAGCTAAGTTGGAATATGATAATTCCACAAGCTGTACTCTATGAAGTGTAACTTTTGTATTTGGAGCTATAGATATCTATATGTGTGTATATTTGCACAATGTTGGTTTGTTTTGCTTATGATGATAAAGGCAGTGCTGAAGTGCATTATTAACTTCAACTGGAAAAAAGCATATCACAAAATCACAGAATCACAGAATATTTTGAGTTGGAAGGGACCTACAAGGATCATTGAGACCAACTCCTAAGTAAATGCCCATATAGGGAATGAACTCACAACCCTGGTGCTAATCTCAGGGTCATGTCATCATTTTTTATTTTTTTTAATATAATGACCTAACTCCCTATCCCATCATCCCGTTATCTAGACCATGTCACTGAGTTCCTTATCCAATAAACATCTCCAGGGATGGCAACTCCACCACCTCCCTGGGCAGACCATTCCACTGAGAGATCACTCTCTCTGTGAAAAACCTCTTCCTAACATCCAGTCTAATCATTCCCTGGTGTAGTTTAAGCCATGTCCTCTTGTTCTGGTGCTGGTAGCCTGAGAGAAGAGATTTACCCCCACTCGACTACGTCCTCTTCTTTTGAAATTGAGGCTCCTATCTGATTGCTTGAGATTCTAGGATATTGCCTGCATGGCAGCAGGAGGAACTGATGGTGGGAGATGGGATCACAACTTCATGGAGATCTTCAGCACCAAAAAAAAAAGGGAGTATTAATTCATGTCAAGAGGTGGTGCTGCGAGAAGAAATGTACATACTCTGGAGATATACAGTGGTCTTTTCATAACTGCTGACACAAGTTTCTTTCATTCTTCCTTAGCAGTTCTTCATGTCTTTAATACACATTTGCTAATGACTCCACCAGTTAAAAGACCAGTGAACCACATATAGTCCTGGAATATATATAAGGCAAAGTCTTTATAACCTTTTAGTTCAGATACGCTTTTATACACTCTGTGATGGATTGATTTCTTTTGTTATATAAATTACCCACTCATGTTCATTTGCAAACATCCCAAGTATTATGTATTCTATTAAGATACAGCATCTTTTGCCAAATGCATGCATTAACTAATGCCCCAAACCACTACACTCGTGTCAGTTTAGATTTATTACTCAAAGTGGATCATTATTAGACAGCAGTACCAGTGCATTTTAGTACACTTTCAGTTGCACAAGTAGAAGTGTTACCAGACCTTTGAAATATTCATAGTAAACATGCAAACTGCCACGCTAGTACTCATAAATTCATGTTTCAATTTATGTGCATTTACTAAATTGCGAAAGAAGAAACTCCTTATCAAAGTAACTCTTCCCAAAAGCAAACAAGTTTGATTTTCCAGAGCTGTGCAGGAGATAATTACACCAGTATCTTTGATGATGAAGACTGTAGATGGCAATTCAGGGAGAAGAGTTTGAATACTAACGTCTCTTCTAGGATGATTTTTCTGTGTCTTTCTCATATCAATAATTCATTAATATATATTAATATTTATAATGTTTCTGAGACATAGCTGAACAGGCAAGATTAACTGAAATTACCTGATATTCCTCTTCAACTTACTTTCAGTGGTATCAGTGGTTGTACTTGATAAGTTTTTGATCTCTGTACTTGATTATACAAAAGAAATATGAAGCATTGACTCCTCCAGCTTTCTGCATCTCGTAGCAGATAGATAAAAGAAATGGGGCAGGAGAAAGAGTGTTTTACTGGCTAGAAGGATCTGCTTGGATCATCTAATAATATGCCAGTTCATAGTATTGCAGGATTTTGTATGTTGCTACTTTGAAAAGAGTTCATGATACAAATTTGATGTTTTGCATTGTGTTTGTGATTGCACTTGGTCTAGGGTAACGTTTAGTGAGTTTCAGTAAACTCAGTGGCTTAAAAAAATGATGACTGCTTCAGTTAGCTTCTGAGACTCTTAAAATAATTAATTGTTTGAAAACTTGGCTTATCATTTTATTTCCAGGGAATGTTCTTCAAGGTTATATTGAAGGGATCTATTTAGTAGAGGGTAGAATAATTTAGTTTTGTTTCTGAATAAAATTATTATAAGTTATTGTTTAATTCTAGTATCTGTTAAAAGGTATTTTAGAATAGTTTCACCATAAATGTTTGTTTTCTGTATCTTTTCCTGTTTAATCTATGTTAGTACTAGTATTAGTAATCGTTGCTGTCATATACTTCTGCTTTCATTCAAATAACTTTGGAGCAATTCAATGATTTGCTGCTTTCTTTGGATCTTTAATGGTTGCATTTATTAAATATCTCTTGGAAATCTGATGAAATGAAAAAGATTTCTATAAATGACAGTCTTGATTAGCAAGATGAAGTATTAGTGTCTGTTGAATTAACTGGCAAGCTTTCTTCAATCTCTTTTTCGTATGTACTGTTAATGTTCTTTTACTAACAGTGAAGTTATTAAAGCAAAAACTTTATAATAGAAATTTTGTGTTTATTAGAAGTAACTTAATCCATTGTCCCAGAATACATAATAATCACCCAAGAGAAGGTTGTGTTAATGGGATTTTAATCTGTTTAGAGAAATAGAGTTCGTCATAACATACATGACACTGTTTTTAAACTAAAAATTTGATCGTTGGAGATTACAATGAAAACTTAGCTACACTACCTCCAGTAATAGTATCTTTAAAAAAAAATATAGTGCTTAATCAATTTATTAGGATTGCACGTTTTTGCAGTTCAGTTCCTAGTTGATTCTGGGGTTAGGGGAAGCTGTTCAGTACACTGTGTTCTCCATTATTAAACAGTAATGAAGCTTCTGGCAGTCTTTACTATAAGCTAATGACTAGTTTCATTTTGGGGCTCTTAATACATTATCATTTAAATAAAGATTAATTACTACTATTTTATTTTTAGTGTTATAAGAGTAGTTATTTAAAAGTTTCATAATGCATACTACTTTGTTCAAAATAGAATTGTTGGATTTAATAGAATATAAGGACAGTTACATTGAAAAGAATATTTTGGAAATAGTAATGTGTTCTTAGTTTGGGGTTTTTTTCCTGTGATAGGAGCCCAGTGGAAAGATTCTGAGTTTTAAATTTGCTTCTGGGGAATTTGCTAATGTAGTTAGAGCAGTCTTGCTGTCAAGGACTAGCAAGGAATCAAGCTCTCTACACTGACCTGCAGCTAGTAGCCATTATCTGTGGTTTTATTAAACTTGGGAACACTATTGCTGATTGCTGAGGCAACTAAGCTTGCCACCTACACTCTGGGAATGCAGTTTGGTTCTAAGCTATTTTTTGCCCATTTGCCTCATTTTTCCTCAGCAAATACACTTTTAACTTAAAACATGATGAAGCAGTGTGGGGTCCTGCCAGAAAGAGACCTTGCGGCAGGTAATCATCCCAAAATAATTTCTCTGATATCGTGTCTAAACCTGTAGACCCTCTAGATACAAATTCATTCACCTTTCCTCTAAGATCTGCAGGCAACTTTTCAGTGCCTCAGAGATTTTACTCTAATGTTCCCAAGAGCTGAAACATCTTCAACATAGCTGCTTTACCTTTGTCCACACACACAGGCTGAACTGATGTCTGAGAACCAGGTGAGGCATCATTCATGACTCCTTCGGCAATGTCAAACATCTGTAGTTGATTACTGAAGTGATTGGCCACAATTTACCAAACAATCTTTTTCAGAAAGAGGAGGGAAAATGAATGAATTGATGATCTTGCTGCTCTCAAGAGCTTATTTTTTACACTGGAATAAGCTGCTGATTTTTTGACTGAAGTTAGGGTATTTTTCTTCCCTGAGTGACAATGGCTTCTACTACCAATTACTGACCCCAAAGCTTGGGATGCACTTGTTTAGGGTACTGGTCTTCAGACCATTCCAAATTTAGGGAGAGAATTAGTCCAAATTTTGCCATACACTCTGTTGCTGTCCTGACAGAGCTCCACAGTAACAAGGTGATGTGTTCAGTCTTGTAGCAAAAAACATTTAAAAGTTTTCCCTTTGTCCATATTGACAGTCACTAAGAGTATGTTGGTGCCTTAATTATTTGATGCTTTGCTTACTGGACTTTCAGACGTATTGACAGAGGTTTTTGTATTCACTACCACAGCTAGAAATTATTTTTTGTTTCTCATGGTGAAGTTGTAATCTGAATTTTGTTTCTGTTACCTATCTCTTCCTTTCTCACTGTTTAGTGCTGTTATTGTATTTTATGTGATGTGAAATGCCATAGACTATGACCTAAGGATATTATTTCTTCGGCTTTGAGATGACAACAAACATAGCCCTAGAATTTTTGTAGTGAGATATTTGTGAGAAAATGGAAATACAGATTTATCTGTAAGCATTTGATTCTGTTTGTTAACACTGAAGTCAAATAACTTCTAACTGAAAGAGATACCACGGGGTTGAACAGGGCCTGTCAAACAAATAAAGGTAAGTTGCTTGGTTAGCTTAGCAAGATAGTGTCAGAGGAGGATTATTTCATCTTCATATTATCAGAGTTAACACAGGTGGTGAAAGGAAGAAGAAGGGGAGAAGATCATTTTAAGCTAGGAAAGTAATGAGAGGAGAAGAAACGCTGGAAAAAAATAATTTTATTCTGAAAGCTGAATAATACATTGAAAGCTACAGGTCTGGATCCAACTTCCACTAGGAACAAATACCTTGACAGTGTTGATAAGGAATGTGATAATTACATGAAGTGGTGATTGTGAAAGAAGATAAACTCAGATAATGAATCCCTATATTTCATTAAACAGTCACTCTAAATTAAAATGCACAAAACGAGGATAAAGCTGTATAATATTCTACTTCTTCAGAAATTCAAACTGCATCTTTAGGATAAAGTAATCAACAGTAATTATACAGTTATACCCCATCGTTCGCGAGGAACGGGACAGGCCACGGGCCTCGCGAAAAGCTAAACTCGCGAAGAAATGCAGGTCGTTAATATGCATACAGGCCACGCCCATTGCTCCACCCCTCGGCACTCAGGAACGCTGCAGACAATTTTCTGCTTCTCCCCTCGGACTGTCAGCACAGGCGAGCAAAGGCGACTGTTTCTGAGCCCTCTCTGACTCAGAGTACCCACCCCCCGCCAAAAATCTGTTGGCTTCTCCGGGCTGCTGCGACCGCACTCCCACAGCCCAAACCCCACACCACTACTCCCCCACCCCGACCCCAATGCGCGTGCCCACGGTGTCCGGGCATGGCATCTCAGCCCGCCGGGGCTGCCGCGGGGCGGGGGCTGCCACACGGCCAGGGCTGCCATGGGGCTGGGGCTGCCGCAGGGCTCTAATCACCTGGCTGAGCCGGGGAAACTGCATGCCCTCCTGGCGTGCCCTCCCTGGGGGGCCGGGCACAGTGCTGCAGGGCTCTAAACGCGAGGAAACAGTTTCAGCACCAACACTTAAAAAGTGGGGCTGCTCTCAAAATAACTTTCTCAGTGAAGTGGGAATTTAAACTTGGTTCCTAATGTCTATTGGTACAAGAAGACAGGGTACAGTCTTCTCATGTCCAGTCATACAATGAACCTGTCCTTTTCCACTCTTTCCTTTCTTCTGTACCAATTCCACATAAAGTACTGAGTCAAATTCAATGCCTGTTTTTTTAAACTTCAGAGTGCTCTGAGGTACAGTCCTATATTGCGGCCCCACGGTCTTAATTGGGTTCTGCGAAGCCCTACTTCCATGTTGAATGGCAGCTCATTAATATGCCAATTTGCCCCACACCCTCAGATGGCTCCCTGGCGCTGTTTCAACACTGTGTTGCTGTGTATCTGTTGTCACGGCGCTGTGCCAGGGGGGTGGGGAAGCAGCGGAGCCACCACGACTGGGACGGGGTGAGCGGAGTGGTGGGGCCACTGCGAGCAGGGCAGGATGAGGTGAGTGGAGTGGCGGGGCTGCTGCGGATGGGGCGGGACGGGATGAGCCAGAGTGGCCGATCCGCGGCGGTGGCTGTGAGGATTGATTTGCATATTCATGACTGCGTAATTGAATATTCATGCGTGCCAGGTCGCACATGTGCAGTTGCGAAAAGGGGCTTCATTCATCGCTCAGAAATCATACCGCTAAGATGTGAAGCCACAATATGGGGGGCGCGAAGTGCAAAAGGGCCGACTGTACATGAAAGGTTATCTGGCATAGGCTTATGGATTGTGTTTGCCTCCAGCAGGAATGGTGGAAGGTTTTACGTTAAAAATAAAATTAATTCTCAGCAGCGAAAGGGTTTTCAGGAGGGCAGCCTGGGACTTAAAGTGAGCCTGATGAAACCTGGAGGATTTAGGTATCTGGGAATCTTCTAACTCAGGTTCAAGGTGCCTTTTGTTGACTTTGTATTCTAAACAATAGTCTGAACATGTTCAGTAACAAAATTCTGAACTTGTGAGAGCAGTAACTGAATCTGAGAGGTTCTGCCCTACCCACGCAGCTGGTACCTTGTAAAGAAAGGTGAAGGAAGTGCTGCAGGGAAAGGTGAAGGAAGTGCTGCAGGGAATTTGCTAAACAAACTGCAAGTTAGAAAATGTTGTAAGGTGCTAGCAAAAAATCACCCACTGATCATTCCTAAGTTATATGTTTGCTAAAGGTGGCAAATTTAGCTCATTTTGAAAATGAGACGCTTTTGAACCATCACTTTGAGAATTAATTCAAAGACAAAGAGTATATAGCTTAATTCTTTGTCTTTGGACTTCTTCACAGTATCACCGTATCACAGTATCACAGTGTTAGCAAAGTTGGAAGAGACCTTGGAGATCATCCAGTCCAACTTATAACCCAACACCAACCCATTGTCCAAACCATGGCACTAAATGCCTCATCCAGCCTACTCTTAAACACTTCCAGGAATGGCGACTCCATCACCTCCCTTGGCAGACCGTTCCAATGAGCGATCACTCTCTCTGTGCAAAACCTCTTCCTAACATTCAGTCTAAACCAGCCCTGGCGTAGCGTAATGCCATGTCCTCTTGTTCTGGTGTTGTCGGCCTGAGAGAAGAGATTCACACCCACCTGGCAGCAACCTCCCCTCAGGTAGTTGTAAACAGCAATTAGATCGCCTCTGAGCCTCCTCTTCTCCAGGCTGAACAACCCCAGTTCCTGTAGCCGCTCCCCATAGGGCTTGTCCTCCAGTCCTTTCACCATCCTTGTCGCTCTTCTCTGGACCCTCTCAAGCAGCTCAAGATCCTTCTTGAACTGGGGAGCCCAGAGCTGGACACAGTACTCAAGATGTGGTTTGACCAGTGCCGAGTACAGGGGAAGGATAACTTCCCTAGTTCTTCCTTACGTTTCTCTGTGTCTTGATATTCTTTGTTGCAGCTTTTCTCAGTAGCACTTGCATACTCTTAAGGACAAGGGGTACTGACTACCTGAGTGTTTGTACAGACCCTGGTATATTAGAGCTCTCAGTCCTGCCTGGTAATATTAGACAACAAAAGTATAAATAAATAGTAATATATTGTATATGTGTGCATTACAGTAAAAGCCAGCATACTGTGGGCATTTTTATTCTCTATAGAAATACTAAGGGATAAAATATTTTTTAAAATCTAGCCTTGGAATTGATGATGTAAAAAGAAAGAAAATAGCTAGAAAACCTGCATTAACATTGCAAAAACTGAAGCAGTGATTTGTATGCTGTCACAGTTGCTGCCCCTAAGAACAAAATGTTAATGAGCTATAATTTATAATTTTTCTCTGTTCTGGTGGATCAGTCCCCATTTTGGTTTTTGTCATGATTATGCGTATGAATTCAGTTTAAAAAATTGTTCTTTGTAAAGCATGTGGTGTTCCATAGAAGTGCACAGAATTAGGAAGATTACCTCTGCAGTTTTCTGTTGTTGCTGCCAATAAGACAGAATAATTGGTGCTTGGTTTTGGACTATGATTTGGGGTTTTGGAGGGGAGGGATAGCTTTTGTTATTTCAGCTCCTGGTAGGGTTTTTTGAAAATCAATCCAAGCTTGTTCTTGCTAAGCATAGGGTAAATTAAGCCTTCTGGAAAGGTTAAAATAATAGCTAATTGATTGTAGATCTTAATTTATTGAGTTTTTTTTAAATTTTCTGTTTACCTCTATATTAACTCTATAAGGAAAAAGTCTTCAAATTCTTCTAATGAGTATTGTAAAAATTAACACATTGAAGTTTTTTTAAGCCTTCCATTTCCTGGGCTTAGAAATACGTCCTAGCAATACAAAATCAGTATGGTAATACTTCATTTCTCAAAGAGCTTAGAAAAACAAGTCCTGACAAAGGAACCTTGATGAGTTCAGGAGAAACAAATTCAAGGTTGTGCCTCAGGAACTGAGTGAGCTGGAGCCTTAAGTGTCTGCACAGCAGCTCTGCAGAGAAGTGCCCAAAGGTCTCAGTGGCCACAAGTTGAATGCAAGTCAGCCATGTGCCCTTGCTCTGGTAAGGGCCATCCACACATTGGGTTGTTTTAGCCAGAGCTTTGCCAGCAGGTTGAGGGAGGTCACTTTTCTCTGCTCAAGAATTTATGAGGGACTTCTGTGGTAAACGTGCACTGCTCTGAGCTCCCTGTTACACAAGAAGTCACCCCGCTGGAGCCATTCTTGTGGGGGTCAGGACAAAGGGTAGAGCATGTGCCCTTAGAGGAGAGGTTAAAGAAATTGTGTTTGTTTAGAAGAGTGTGGCAGGGGGGACTAATTGCAATCCTCCATCACCCGGAGTGACATTGCAGAAAAAAAAATAGAGCCAGATACTTCTCGGAGATGCTTGGGGAAGGAAAGTTGGGAAAATTCCAGTTGGATGTAAGGGTCAAAATTTCACAATGTGGTTGGTTGGATATGGCAGAAGGCTGCCTGAAAACACTAAAATCTCTGTCCATCCAGATTTTCAAAGTTTAGTTGGAGGAACCCCTGAGCAACCTGACTGATCCTTGAAGTTAACCCAGGTGAGAGCAGGAGACTGGATTGAGTGATGGCTGGGTGTCCCTTCTGACCTGAATTTTTCAGGTTCAGTAATACTTCAGAGTATATAGAGTTCATAAGGATGTATAAAACTCCATCATTTATTGTGTTTATTGGGAAATAGTACAGTTGGATGTTTCTGAGCCTCCACTGTTACTGATTGAATAGAGCTTAATTTCAGTCTGTAATGTTATCATACAGTATTCCAATCCTTCCTTCTTATCTTTTCCTATGGCTGTGACAACAACTTGCATTATACAAGGCTTTCAATACTTCAATTCTTAGTATCTTGGTTTTTTCCTTGTGAAATGTTTACCTTGAAAGTCGCTGTTTTCCTCATAATACAAAAAATATGAAAAGATGCATCTTTTTCCTTCCATTAAGAGGTAGAATTGCATTACATTCCAGAGATCTTATCGTTGTCTTTCAAAGAACATGCTGTGTTTTCTTCACTAAAATATTTATATTGAAGGAAGATGGGATATTTTTCTTTGAAGTCATTCTGCAGATGTTTTCCTGTAATGACACAGTATGGATTTTTTAATGGAGTGTGTGGTATATGTTAAGATTAAAGCATCTCTGTCTTTAACTAAAAATTTGTGAATCTAACTGGAACTGAGAGAAGCTGGTGTTCTCAGGAATGTCTCTAAAACTTAAGAGGTTTATATATTGTTCAGAGCCATATAACTAATTTTTAAAGAATGATAGCAAAGAATAAAATAAAGTGGAAATGGCAGCAGTGGCTAGATTAGTAGCAAAGCTCAAGAGTAACAGTCTGGAAGAGGAGCAGCCAGTGAGAGTAGCTGTTGGATGCAAACAAGCAAAGAGGCTTTGTAAATGCATGAGATGGGGTATAACTGTTTTGCATTAGTAAGTAAAGACGTGTGTGTAACAGCATACAACACAGGACAGAACAAAACAAATATGTGTTGGGAAGTCACAGTCTAACATTCATACCTTCCCTTCCCCTCCAGTCTTTTCTGTGGCCCCTGTTCCCAGCAGCAACACTGACCTACTATGATTCTAAGGAAAAGCTTTCAAAATTAATCTCTGAGACAATTTGTATTCTTTTCTTCAGGTTTTTTTGCGTCATAGTAACAATGAGATTAAAACAAAAAGCAATTTTTTATCTCATTAGAGAGGACTGATTTGGAGTTTCCCATTTCCTTTCATTTGATAAATAATGAGATTTGAAACGAGCACTAGTTAATATATGTGCCATCAGAGTTTAGTTTTCATTATTTTCTTTTTTGTCTCAGCATTCCTTCTTTTTTAATTCATTTGCTTCCTTACCTTCCTGGTAATTTTCCAAGTGTTTATGGTTGACCCCCTACAGACACCATTCTGAGAGGTATAGTCATACAGAAAGCTGGATTTTCAAAGCGATAAGCAGACTGTGCTTATGGTAGCTTTCCTATGCCCAGTGGTATGAAAACATACTGTGATAAATGTGAGCATTAGGACATGCAGATTATGTCTCATTAAAATAACACATTAAAGACAGATAGTTTATTTTACATATTGAAGAGATGGCAAAACAAAAGGCTTGAGCTCTGCCTCTGAACCATGAAGTTATTACTCACTACCAACTAAAAATTGCTGAGAAGGATCCTGGGAATGAGAGGTCTGTTTTAGCAATAAATGAGCGTAGATGTTGCAGATATGTCTCATCTGCATTGCATTGAGCCTTCATACTTGTCACAGTGGAATAACTGATCAGGTCTTTGTAAAACAGCCAGATTTGATGTGCTGTAGTGCAAGTTGTACTTTGCTATTGTCCTCGTCCTCTTTGTCACATTGTTCTTTCTCAGCCTTCAGTGTATGAGAGTGTTCTGGCTCCCATACGTGGGTGATTTGGGGCTGGCACCATCTTTTGTTTTGATTTCTCATGTTTTACAAAAATCATCTGGCAGAGAGAATGATTTGTCCATGATGATTTTAAGCTCTTGAACATGGTAATTTGTTGCTGCAGCTGTTCCTGTGTTATAACTGCACTGTCAAACCTGGTTTGGGTATGCCTCTGCAAATAGAGAGCATCATTTTCTCTGAATAATTGAGGATACCTTGGTGGCAACTGTTGTTTATGGGGCCAGCTCCTGTACTTGGCTGAGTGGCAGCAGGGACTGTTTTTTCCTTTGATGTAGACATCCCCATGCTTAGTTTCCATAAATGCCATTGCATTTACATTTTCTTTTGACTAGAACGCAATACTAAAACAGTGTGGCAGTATGCTCAAGCTTCCTTGGACTTTGGGGGGATTTAGGAAACTCCTTGTCAGGAATTGTCTTCTCAGAGAAAATAGTGTCCTAAAGTTTTCTTTATTTTTTGCTTCAGAAATTATTCATGTCATGTTTGTGGTCATAATTGTTCTTTATTAATCTGTTCTGATTTTTGAAATAAAAGTTCTTCATATTTTCTTTCCGGATTAGAGGGTTTAGTTGTTAGTGGCGGTAAGTGAAATACATGCAGTAGATTGGGTAACAGTCAAAGAGAAAGAATAGAACGAAAAAGTAGATTCTTAATAAAATTATAAGATCAGACCCTATTAGAATTTTATTTTAATCAAAAGAGACAACAAAAGATATTTTAGGCTTTTTTGTAACCATTTCTTAGGTATTTATTGTTTTAAGGCATGAGACCATCAGTGAAGATCAGGCTTGAGGAGGGAAAAGAAGGCACATTTTTATTGTAAACAGCTTATAGGCAGAGTATATCTAAATTTATTAAGCTTTTTAGACCTGAATATTTTTAAATCTGAACTGAACAAATGAGGTTGAACTTGATAAATGAGCTTGAACTTGTAGTACCTTCGCGAAATGCAGATGATAATGTCTTTAAAATAAATTACTCATGAATAAATCAAGATGTTGAAGTTGCAAAGGATGAGAGATGGTATAACAGGGAAATTCTTTGACGAGGAAATTGTTTCTGAGACCTTTCTTTATAGCATATGTAAAATGCATAGTGAATATCACGAATGAGAAATATTTTAAATGTCAGATACTGATAAGATTGGAGAAAAACAGTTGATGGCAAAAATTACTGTATTGAGAGGTACTGTGCTGGTCTAGGGCTAGTAAAAGGCAAATGCAGATTAAATTTAGATAAATGAAAAAGAATAGAACTGCAAACAATAACACAGAAGGTGGAAGAAATACCAAATTAGATAATTATGCAGGATATCAGGTTTGAAGGGAAAAGGGGTTGTGGGTAATATCCTGTCTAATTAGAATAGCTGTAAAGAAAGATAGTTACATGTACTGATTTCAGCCACCACAGACCCGACAGGCTCTTGTATAGGAAGACCAATGAATCCAAGGGTGCATATGGGAACCTCTGAGGAAAACGCCCGATGGATGCCTCACTGGGTCTTTTAAATTACTTTCTAGAGGTGCCAGTCTCTGTGGATTACATATGGAAACTAGCTCCTAAATCTTAATTTACTAAAATAATGGTGCAAATACTCACCTTGCCATTCTCTCTGGATTTTTCTAATTATGAAATCAAAGGCTGGAGTAAAACCAAATTCTTATTGTACAGCTGTTTTATCTGCAAGTGAACATTTCTGGTATAATGTTCCCCACAGACAAGCACTGTGGCTTATTGTCACTTCAGCTACTGGTAACTGATCTTCAGATAGCCATTGTCCCCACCATTTGTATCCTCAGCTAAAGTCTTTAAAACCAGATAAGTGCAAGTTTAGGCTGTGTCAGACCTCTGATGTGAAAGTTAGTGGCTCTTACAGAGGATTAGCAAATAAGGTGGTAGGTGGAACTAAACTAGATTGTGCCCATGAAAGGCTGGCCTGGAGGCAAAACGATGAGATTCCAGGCTAGTAAATGTAGAAGGCTGCTGATCTCCTACCCAAGGAAATGATTAGTAGCACATGTATGGTTCAAAGAATGCCCTTAATACATAGAAAGCAGTAATCCTAGGGGAAAACAAAGCTACACATAGACAGTAAATCAGGTAAGATTATTTCCTTTTGAATTCTTAATTTGTGTCTCTATTTGTATAATTTGCAGTGAAATACTTAAATTATTTCTTCATCAAATTGAGTTTCACAACTCTCATGTCAAGGGTCACATATACAGTTATACCCCCTCATTTGTGAGAAATGGGTCATGTCAGAGTTCTTGTGAAACGTCAAACTCACAAATACCTGCAAGTCATTAATATGCCTGCGGGGCACGCCCATTGCTCCACTCCCAGCCAATCAGGAGCCCTGGGGAGCCTCTTTGACTCCTCCCCACGGGCTCTCGCAACACTGGGGAGGAAAGGGAAGCATTTCTGTGCCCTGTCTGCCTGGGGAGGCCCCTCCCAACAATCCCCAGGCTTCTCTTCGGCCACATTGCTGCTTCCGCAGCTGCGGCTGGCAGCACAAACCCTGCGCTGCTGCTCCCCACCCACCCCTGTGCTCGTGCCTGCCGTGTCCCAGCTCTGCATCCCGGCCCCACGGGCGGGCTGCGGCAGCGGAGTGAGCATGTCCCGTGGACATGCCATGGCCAGCCCCACTTTCCTAGGCTAGTTCCCTTCCCCGCCTGTAGCCAGGGAAACACTAACACAGACACACGCACACAAGCACTGCCCGCTCGCAGCTCACAGGCGCTCCACACACACGGGCAGGCGAGTGACACTCAGGGACCTGCATTAATTAAGCGTAGGCAGGTGGAGGACTCATCCCCACCTGGCACCTCATGCCACACAGGGCCCTGTTCTGTCTTCTGCAATGGCCATCCCCATCCCACAGTCCCCGGTGAGCCACAGAAAGAGTGCATCCTCCCCGCGGGGCTGGCCCAGTCTTGCC
This sequence comes from Pitta sordida, assembly GCA_013390025.1. NCBI lineage: Eukaryota > Metazoa > Chordata > Aves > Passeriformes > Pittidae > Pitta > Pitta sordida. The sequence goes on from WEKX01024760.1 coordinate 115,317, forward strand.
CTAGAGGGACCACCAGCACCGCCCCTCGGTGAAGCAGAGGCACTGCACATGTGTCAGCCAGGAAACCTCACAAATGCCTGAAACCGAACTGCGAAAAATTTTCCTGGCAAATCCGTGGGGCTGTAGTGGCGAGGTTGCAATGCAGTGGGGATGTACTGTACCTCTGCTTAGCAGTACTCCAGAATGATTATACAGTCATACCTCGCATGTTCGCGCTTCCAGTTTCACTTTTTTTGTATCCTTGCAGATTTTTTTCGTCGAAAACTCTTCACTTATTTGCAGAGCTTCCCAGTCTGCACATGTGCAGTACCTCTGCAGAGGGGCAGTGCTGGCACTCCCCTGTAGGGTGGGATGGTCGCACCCTGTGGGGCCCTGGGGCATGCCTCTTACTCACTTGGGGACTGCCCAGAGTTCGGTGCCTTCTGAGTTTTGGAGAGGTTACATGCTGCCACATTACGGGGCCTTCTCACTGCTTCTGCCAGTGCTGCTGGGAGCCACCCAGAGTCAGGCTCACATGCAGGGACATGTCTTTCTTCCCTGCAGTCCACAGCATACACCTCGACGGGTCCCTCGCCTGCCTGGTACCTCACCCTCACCCCTGCCTGGTGCTGGGTGCTGGGAGAGGTGTCCCTGTGCACACCTGTGGCACCAGGCGGGGTAGACAGTCACCCTCTCAACTCCCAAGGGGTCCTAGTGCTGCTCCCTGCGAGCCACTGTGCCGGGACTGTTGCCAGAGGTAGCACAGGCTGGCGCTAGGACCCAGCACTGCTCTGCCACTGCCCCGGGACCCTTCCCAGAGGCAGCATAGCCATTCCAGGGTCAGAAGAGATTCTCTTCACTTCCCTGACCCATCTGAGGGCACGGGGTACTGCCAGGAATACCCTCCAGTGCTCAGCATCTGAGGGGAGTGGGATGATGGGCATGGCTTATTTGCATATTCATGACGTGCCTGTCTTCGCGGAAAAGGGGATTCGCGGCACCACAGCAGACCCAAACCCCTGCGAATTTTGGGGGTTCCCTGTAGTATTGGTAAAGTTTCACATTTGAGAGAGAAATATATATTAAAGCTCAATTGAATTATAGTGATGCAGTATCATGTTACGTAATAGTCAACAAACCCGTTATTTATTTACTTTTTGTTTGACAATAGTAAAACCACTGCAATTCTGTCTTTCTAGCGTAAAGTGAGAATAAAAGTGAAGAACAACAGAGCTCAGTGGTGCTATTATATTTTAGCAAAACGCAGTTTTCAAAATGCCACTTCTGCTTCTCTCCAAAGGAAAAACTGGTTGATTGAAGAGACAATAGCATGTTATATCTTGGGGGAAAATAATTTAGAAAGATTTGAAAAGCAAAGATCAGAGATGTGGCAGGATTGTTAGAAAAATTGTGCAGACACTTTATTTTTATTACTAAGAACTGTAGATGCTTTCATTTACTTGGAAAGGAACTGTAAATATGCATTATTGCTTTTTATGTTGCTAACTTCAGTGAGTTACTGTTTAATTGGTATACAGAAAAATTTCTGCCAGTGACTTTACACCCAAGTGCTATAATGAAATGTCACTTCTTTCAAAAAAAATGTTACTTTCTCCTGGTTAACTGGAGTACTAAATCCATTTCAGTAAATGAATCTATTGATTTGAGCTTAATCTATTGTATATAAAAAATATTTAAGTATGTTCTCAGTGGTAGATTCATGAGATGCTATGCTGGATTCTGTACAGGCAGTGATGTGAGATTTTTGTCTATTTTTCATACATGAAGTAGAGAACTCAGCATTGGTACGAAACAGAAATAATGACCTGTATTCTGTTAGAGGACAGTTGCCTCACTTAAAACTCTGCAGAAGTCAGACATGGACTCTCACTAGGTCGGCCAAGACCCTGGTAGTGCTCTGACTGTGAGGGAGTGAGGTCATAGTAAAACAGCATTGTTGAGCCCCTTCATCCAGCTGCAAGGACTCAGGCAGTCCTCTAGAGGTGATTAATATTGGCCATAGTCCTCACTGCCTTGAGGAGCTGCCCATTACCTCTGTATTAACACTGCACCATGCAGGAAATAAAATGCCCAGTTAGTGTCATGTTAACCTACCCAGTTGTAATTTAACAGTAATACAGACAAGTGCCACCCAGCTTCTGCTTCATTTCATTAGTGGGTCATGGTTAGCCATGCTTGATTGGTGACTGTTGGAGGAGCAGATTAACTGCGTGTTGTAGCATTTCTTTTAAACCTGTGTGGGGTGTAGGGAAGAGGCTGGTCTATAGTAGAAGCATGTAAAGGAGTATGCAAAAGCAGATTTGGACACAAGAATGTTCGTTTAGACAATAATGCAAGATGCACCTACTGTGTTTTACTACATCATAACATTCGCTTTCCATCTGTTACACTTTGGATGCCATTAATGCATAGAAAGAGGTTTCAGAGTAATTTAACTTCAGTAGAAGGAAAACAAAGGATCTGATTAATTTAGAAGGACATTTATAGATCAGTGAGTCAGAGAGTTTGGATTTACAATACTGAAGTTAACACTAATGCAAACACTAAAGCAAACAGACCCTGAATTACTTAATTACTCCCTTGTTAATATGTATTTCATTCAGAACTTTAAGGAAAAAATCTGTAGTTAACAATTAATGTTAGTTGTTATAGCAGGAAACCACAAACCAAGGCTTTCTGTTTCAGTTCATGAATTTCCCCACTGTGTGCACTTGTGCCTGACAAATCAGCTCCCTTTAACTTTGTGCTTTTCAACTTCAGAATTATGTGTGTAAAACTCTTCTATCTAAAGCAAACTGATGAAGTTTGTTTAACGTATACAAATACACTTTCAGATTATTGGCCAAAGATTTACCAAGTTGCCATTACTATTACCTGGTTTTTCTTTCTCTTTTCTTATCTCTTTCCAGCACTCCCTATTCTTTCAGAGAAGAGCCTTTAAGGGTTTATTTGTTCCTGGCTGGAATTGTTAGTGTCACTGGCTTCCTCAAGAATGAGTTTATGAGGTTACTTGCAATGCTGTTGTATCATGTGAAAAGAGAAACAAATGGGCTGTATTTCTTAGGGAACTGAGGCTGTTTTAGCCCTGGGCCTCAGGTAGGGCAGGATGGCTGCTAAAACACAAATGTATCACTTGAACAGAGCTCTCAAATTAGGCTCAGAATTTAAGAATTGGCCCATGCAGAAGGTCTTTGCAGGCCACAGCTTTATGATAAGGGGTATTTTCAAGAGGTCATCTGGTTAGAAAGCTCAAGAGACTTGTCTTGGATTTCCTTGCCTTAGCTTTTGCAGGCTGAGTGAAATAATCTTGTGAAGTAAGACTGAAGACTAAATGTTGTTGCTTGTTTGTTTTGTTATTCCTCTCCCATACAATAACAAAGTGTATGGACAAAGCCATGAGAAGTGTGCTCATGTACAGTGGGCTTTCCCAGATTTCCTATCTTTCAGGGCTTTGGCAGGACCAACTATCAAACCATTATTCCCTTTTATCAGCACTCACCATTCAAAGTTGCAGGCCTGTTTACATGATTGTTTATGAGTTTTTGTTTTACTGTCCTTAGGAAGTTTATAGGTTTCTGAGACCACATCTGGCAAAATCCATTATATCTTCTGAAGCCAGTTGTGACTTGTCCAAGTCCAAGAATATCCTCTGCCTTGTGATTACTGTAGTATGTGTTGCCCCACCCCACATCCATTACTGTGGTGTCCTGGGAAATCTGGCTACATAACTCTGCAAATTCATTAATAACAAGGATTGGAAAGGAAGGAGGAGCTTGCAATGAAAGGTAAAGAATCCGTTTATAACCTCATTTACTGACAAACTCGTGCCATTGATAGATTAGCCCTTGCTTACCTTTCTTTCAGTGGACTGACCTCATCAGGTGGCAGGCACTATAAAACTGTTTGCAGTTTCTGAGCCACAATTAACTTCTCTATTGAGCCCCTTCTATTCTGTAACCCCACAATGATCAAGAAGACCTGAGTCCTTAGATTTTAGATTATAGGTCAGATTATACTTCATGTCTTTAATTGCATTTGAAGAAGGAGGAAAAAAGCTTTCTGTCTCTTAAGCCTCAAAGCCATTTAGACTTTGAAGTTAAAAGGAAACCATTCAAGAAAGGGGAGGGAGTTCAAGCCAGCTCAATGCTATAAAGGCAGCTGAGAAGTGGGTTAGGGCAGTTGACTTTCACTACAGCTCTTGCTTTGATCAAAGCTAATTTTTGAAAGTCTGTGTTAAATCAGCAGCCATTAATCTTTTTGTTGTGATGTATTATCTGTAATGGGGGAAAAAGATTATTTTCCTTTTAATTGAAATCTTAGAAGGATGAAAAATCCCTAACATGACTTTTGCAGCTTTTTGCCCCAACACGTCTTTGCTGTATTATTTTGATATCGTAGCACTGCTGAAATGATTTTTATTGTTATTGGCTCATCTTAGCCTTGTTTCATGAAGGCATTTATCATCTCCTTCATTCAAGTGGTACTGTTACCTAAAACTCATCCTATTAAAACTCATTAGCTACAAAAATGAAGGCTGAGCCAGCAGGATTGTGAAGCCCAACTTCACTAAACACTAAACAGTTCACTAAGCAGTTGTAAGAATGTCCCCTCAAAGTGGCAGGGTTTAAAACATCATTGTACAGTGAACTCTCACTACTTCACAGTTCCTCTCTTGCAGGTTCACTTCTTCACGGTCTGTTTTCTCCCCAATAATGGAAGTCAGTTTCGTGATGCATTCACAACTGCGCCTGCACCAAACCGACAATCATGAATATGCAAATTAGCCCCACCTGCCACACCGCCCACTCAGCCCCGGTATGCTCTGACGGTGTGTCGGCGGCTGCCAGCCTCCTGCCGCCCCCCCATGCTCAGAATGTTGAGCACTGGCCTGGCCACCAATCCTGGGCTGCTAACCACCCACCTTCCCCCCATGCTCAGAAAGGGCAAGTGCTGGCCTCTGCCACCCAGCCCGGCCCCTCAGGGGTGGCAGACTTCCTCTGCCGTCCCGTCTAGCGCCGCGGGGAATTCCCGCACCCTGGTCCATGCCAAAGGGAACCCTGGGGATTTCCCCAGGTGCGGGGAGGGGTCAGAAGAGATTCCCTTGGCTCCCCTGACCTGTTAGAGGGCGTGGGGAGGTGCTGGGAACGCCCCCCAGGACTCTGGGATTGATGGGGGCAGCACAATGGGCAGGGGGAAATTTGCATATTAATGAGCTTCCTATCATTGCGGAGTGAGGTCTTCATGGGGAGGGGGATGACTGCGACCCCACAATAATCAAGGTTGACTTTTTTTGTCATCCAATATTAGAAAAATCAAAGTGCATGCCTTATTATTGTTGTGAGTTAAGCTCAGCCAGCAGCCAAGCCCCACACAGCCACTCGCTCACTCCCCCAGCAGTGGAATCTGTGAGAGAATAGAACAGTAAAAGGTAGAAAATTCATAGGTTGAGATGAAGACAGTTTAATAGGAAAATCAAAAGCCGTTCACACAAGCAAAACAAAATGAGGAATGAATTCACTGCTTCCCATGGGCAGGCAGGTGTTCAGCCATCCCTAGGAAAGCAGGGCCCCATCACATGTAACAGTGACTTAGGAAGAAAACCACGATCACCAAATGCCCCCTCTCTTCCTCCTTTTCTCCCCCCTTTTTATAAAGAGCATGATGTCATATGGTCTGGAATATCCCTTTGGTCAGTTTGGGTCACCTGTCCTGGCTGTGTCGCCTCCCAACCTTCCATGCACCTGCCTTCTTACCTGTGTGGAAATACAAAACACAGAAAAGGCATTGGCTCTCTGTAAGCCCTGCTCAGCGATAACAAAAATATCTGTGTTTTCAACCCTTTGTTCAGCATAAATCCAAAACACAGTCCTATACTAGGACTGTGAAGAATTGTGAAGAATATTAACTCTGCTCCAGCCAAAAGCAGCACAGTTATATACAGTAATACCTCACCCTTTGCAAGGAAAGGGTCTTGTCAGGGTTTCGCAAACTGTCAACTTTGCAAAAAACACGCAGGTCATTAATATGCATATAGGCCACACCCATCGCTCCAACCCCCCGCCACTCTGGAGCAGGAGGGAGCCTTTTACGCTCCTTCGCACAGGCTCTCCCAGCACAGAGGAGCAAAGGGAAGCATTTCTGAGCCCTCTCCAATTGGGGAAGCCCCCCAGAGAATCCTTGGTGTTCTCTTCAGCCAAACTGCTGCTTCCGCAGATGAGGCCGGGCTGCTGCCACGGCACATGCTTGCACAGCCTCCGTGGTGGGGAAGGGGTGTCCTGGGTCTGTGGTTGTGCTCATGGAGCCTGAGAAACCTTAACTTTGCAACACTGAGACAGCCAGGGCCTCTTACGGTGGGGAGTACTGTTGGAGTTTCTTTCCCCTTAACTGTGGCAGCTATGATATGTACAGTGAATCCTCTCTGTATCGTAACTTCTCCTTCACGACCTCGCCCATTTGCGAAGCAATTTTTTCACAAATATGATTCAGTGGTCCGTGAGCCCAGCTGCCTGACGCATGCNCTGCTCAGAAACGGCTCCCTTTGCTCCCCTGTGCCGAGCCAGACTACGGGAAGGAGCAAAGAATTGTCCGCAGCACTTCGGAGTTCCGGGGGGGTGGAGCAATGGGCGTGGCCTGCATGCATATTAACAACCTGCAGTTCTTTGTGAGTTTAATGTTTTGCGACACCTTTGGCCTGTCCCTTTCCTCGTGATGGAGGGGATTTAACTGTGTATCTCCCAGTCCCAAGTGCAGGAGAGGCAGAGCTGGCTGTATGACCCAGCAGAACAGCACTCCCCACTCATGCAGTGACTTACCTTGTCACTGCCCCGCCGCCACTTCTGGCTGGGCCCCGCCAGCAGCACAGAGTGCGCACTGCTGCTTCCCCCACCTGTGTCCCCAGTGCCCACGCCATCTTGGCTGTCTGGGGCTGTCAGGTGCGGCCTTGCGCAGCATGGGTGGGCAGCAGCTGTGGCAGTGGGTTGGGCATGTCCCACTGGTGCATGTACCACCGTCCCAGCACACAGCACTTGCCCCACAGCCGCCAGGGCCAGCTGAGCCTCCCTTTCCTGGGGCACTTCCCTTCCCTGCCTGTAGCCATGGAAACAGTAGCACAGGCGAGAGGCAGAGATCAGGGCATGGTGCCACGGGTCAATAAACACCGTGGGAGCAGGAGGCACCGCGCACCCCTTGGCGAAACAGAGGCACTGGGCATGTGTGAAGCTCCGTGAATCACTGAGACAGGTCAGCAAGAAAAATTTCTCGCAAATCTGTGATGTCGCAATGGAGGAGTCGCAATGCAGCAAGGCATTACTATAATACAAAACCTGAACAGTTTGTTTAAAAATGTTATTCTTCTGTAAGAGACTTGCGTGATTTCAAGATTTAATATTCTTCTAATAAAAAACTATTAAACAAACTGTAAAAAAACTATGATGAGCAAGACTGAGCTCTCGTCTCTGACTTAACCCTTTGGTTCATAGGAGACTTGGTTGATGACAAACCATTCAGTCTAATGAAGTAGATGGGGATCAACAGAATTTCTATTTCCTACAAGTCTCTTTATGTTCAAGTATCAGATTTATGAGTAACTAAGAATTGCTTCTGAAATTTCTGAAGAAAAAACTTACTATTTTAAAAAAATATGTTGTAGGCAAAACGTGAAACACATATTAACTACAGGAGATTAAAAGCACGTTTCCTTAGTTCTGGTCTTAGTTTGTGTGCACATTCTATATGTCCAGTCTCAATGTTTTCAAGTATTAATAGGATTTTTAGGTGTTGAAAACATTTATGAATTTATAATCTTGCTCCCTACCCCCATCTTTCTAATAATGCTTGCATAGCATGTTTAATAATTTACATATCACTTAGATACCAGTATTTGATAAAGTCAGTATGCCAAATTCAGCTTCCAATGTTGTATTCCTTTGTTTGCCCATGATAGTGCAAAATACAAAGTAAAATTTTGCTTATAATTTTCTTAATGTTATTATTCAGTAACATTTTGAGACAAAGAAATTTGAACCATGGGGGAAGCAGATCTTCTAACATACCAGTTTGGACTTTGTTAGGCAGTGAAGTAGACATATGAATGTATTACATATGATTATCATAAAATTATGGCCTGGAAATTGAACAGTCATGCTGCTGAATTTTAGACAGTACATTTATAATAAGCTGTAATAAAGTAAATACTTTGAAGGGATATAAGAAGAGTCATTATTTTGGTCACAAATGCACGTTCAATTAATGCTTTTGAAGCTCAATTTAACACAGCAAACAAATTTCCTTAAAGTGTTGACACAGTTGTTCTCAGTGGTGAATTTTGATTTATGGAGAAAAAAACCTTATCTTAGCACAAACTGGTTGTTTGGGACCTAAATAGAAGAAAGGAATATGATTCTTAATGGCTGTAATTTGAAAGCTGTGTTTGTTACAAGTAAAAGTGGGTTTAAAAGACTCACTTGCAATTACTTGTTCCTTTAGATTCTGCTTTAAATTTCTTTTGGCTTATTCTGATATAATTTGGCATCTTTCTGGAAGAGTATAAACCCACGGTTTCTAAGAACATTTCAGAAACCGTGAGAAATTACTAGAGTTAGACCTGATCCTGATAACACTAGTGTGGGCTAATTAATCTTGTGAAGCTGCTCAAAGGCATATAACTTACAGGGGTAAGAGTTTGTAGAGGTGGATCCTACACAAATACCCATCAGATACTGTCTGAACCCGTAAAAGTAGTTTTTCCTCAGCTGGCACAGAAAGGCTTCTGGGAAGGTCCTGATAGCACAGTCCTGGTTTAATAGAAAAAGCAAAAGTGTGGAGTCTTCCTCTAATCCATCCCTGGCGATGTGATCGCAACTGATAGAATTCCTTGTAGGGTGTAAGAAGTACAGGTAACACAAGACTAATTTAGACTCCTGCAGGAGGAATAACTTGGATACAGAAAACACATGAAAAAGTCATATGATAAAGTGCACTGTAAAATCTATGTGCGATAAGCACAAACATTTGTCAGGAAAACCACACTCACTGAGGTGAACACCAACATGTGAAAGGCAGCAAATGTCAGAAAAACTCTTTATCCTATTTTAACAAAATCATCTAGATTATCTTTCATTTATTTTCAGATATAGAAATAGTGTTGCTAGAGATTGTAAAATAGTGGTAGCATTGCTTTGTCTCTGGAAGATTTGCTTGGGTTTCTACTGATAAATTATTAACAAGATCTCAGCTGCCCTGTGTCACAAGATTTCTTGGTAGCATGACTGTAAATACCTGAGGGATAATTAAGATCAGGTTTAGAGAACCTAATGGGGGGTAAATGCTTTCCCAGTGGTGTGACCACAAACCATCTCTCTCTTCCCCATTTGCAAACTGAGAATAATAAGCCTTAAGAAATTCATAATTTATGAATGAGCTAAGTGGCGTTTTCAAAGTACTATATTCTTTACTAGTGATGTATAACTCTTGTCTTCTGGATCTTTATGTCTCATCATGCAGTGCTCTCTGTCTGGGGCTGTCATTGTTTTTCAAAAGCAGTCTGACTGAATAAAGCACAAATGAGGATTAAGACTGGCTTTCACAAGCTAACTCATGCAACCAGGGGTACAGTCCTGTGTGTGGAATTTTTTGTTACAGAATAATTTCTACATTATGATTTCAGCTTTTTCTGTCAGCTTGCACTGTGTATCCTTGTTCTGTCTTCCCTTCCTGTACATTTGCTTACCTTTCTGGTGGAGTGGCTTTTTTCAGAAACAGCCAGTGAATTCCTTGTCCCTCACTAGAAGGATTTTTTTTTCTTATTTGTTTTTTGCATACCCTGCTGAACAGTTCTGTGGTTTGCTGTGGCATTTTACTACTGTACTTACATTTGCCTGGGGGTTTTTTGGAACTTAGACAAACCATATTCAAGTTTCAGTGCTGACCCTGAGGATTAGCATAGTGGTGAGTGTCCCCACCTCTCATGTGGGAGACCTGGCATTCCATTCTCGCCAGGGAGGCAGTGGTGCTGTTTAAGAGTTGAACTCAGTGATCCTTGTGGGTCCCTTCCAACTCGGAATATTCTGTGATTCTGTGATTATTAGTGCCACAATTACTTACGATGTGCCAAATTGGTTCTTCACTTCGGACACAACAACCCCATGCACCGCTATCGGCTGGGGGAGGAGTGGCTCGAAATTAGTGAAGTGGAAAGGGACTTAGGTGTACTGATCAACAGGAAACTCAATATGAGCCAGCAGTGTGCCCAGGTGGCTAAGAAGGCCAATGGCATCCTGGCCTGCATCAGGAACAGTGTGGTCAGTCGGTCCAGGGAGGTTGTCCTTCCCCTGTACTCGGTGCTNAATCCAAGGTGACTGGTTTTGGCCTCTGCAGAGTTAACCCAGTGCTTGCAGAAGCATTGTTTTTACCTCTTCCTGCAAATTCATGAGCTGTAGAGCAGGTGAAGCTTTGTTTGCCCCAAACATGCATCCTCTCTGCAGTAAGGTCACACTGACAACTTGCTGTGAGAGCTCTGTTGCTGCTCTCTTACTGCCTGATTGTTTCTACAGTTCCTTTGAGAGCTTCTTCCTATTTCATCAGCAAGCTGAGGGTCAGAATTATATGAGCCACTTTTTAAATAAGACTTTGTTTAAGTCATCACAACAGAGGTATGCCAAGTTCACAAGTCCTCAGCACAGAATTCTTCTGTTTCTCAGTTTTTACAGGAGATGTACAGAGACATCTTTTTTTCTTTAATCCAGAAACCTGTGATGATTAGAGTGCCTGGGCAAGGGCTATTGATCTAGGAGGGCAGTCATTACTTTGTTTCATTTAGCTGTTCAAAATGTGTATGGACCGGACCCTCAAACCTCTATTTCCCATTCTTGATGGTGATTAAAAGAAAATAGGATTTTTTATAGCTTTAAAGTTCCCTCAGAATTTAGCAGGAAGATCAGCTGCTCTTCAAGTAATGTAGATGCCCAAGTTGTAACTCCCAAAAGTGTTCAAAGTTTATTGCCATGGCAAATGGCTTTTTCATTGAGTGGAAGGAGAGGTATATAAAAAATATTACAGTAATCCCTCACTACTTTGTGGTTCACCATTCGTGGCTTCAATACATAGTGGGGTTTTTTACTGTATTTACTGCTATTTTACAGATTTCTCTTATCGTGGCATCTTTCTGGAGCCAAGGCCCTGCGATATTCAAGGGATTTCTGTATCTAGAAAAGTACAAAGTTGCATGAGCAAAATGTTTGTGCAAACATATCCACATCACAGTCTAAGCAGTTACCTGCTTTATTGTAGATACCAGTGTTGCGCTGAAACATCAGTTTCTTACAGATAGTTCAAATGGTTTGGCAAGGTCAGTTGTACAGGAGACCTTCTAGGATACATTAAGAAATCTATTTCCAGCTGGCACTGGAATTCATTAAACTTGTAATATCACTGATAAGAGGAAGGCTTTTTATTTCTGATGCTTCCATCAGTCAGTTGTCAGGAAAACCCCAGGACTCCAACCCATTCTATGTATCAGAAAACAGTACCACATTTTAAATTACTACCTGTAAAAAATGAGAGATTGTTTGAGGGAACATTATATGTTGAAAAGAAGGACTAAGTCATGAACTGAGAATGCTAGACACTGGAAGTCAAAACCAAAAAAAATTTCTAGAATCTTATAAAGCCTTATTCTCATGATTTTAAAACATGATTTTTTTTAATTTTCCTTTACTCTCCCCATGCTTTTCCAGTCCATAGTGTTAACATTATGCTTAATGCTCCTTTCCAGGAATGACATCTCAAAATTGGAGCATTTCCATTTCCTATGTACACAAGAAGAAACTTAGAAGGCTTCATTAATGTTAAATAACCATATCAACTGCATTATGTTTACACAAGCTGATAACCATTTGTTGGGTAATATATTAGTTAAAGGGAAACACAATCAGTATGTTTAGTTGTGTAACAAATTGATGGTTTTGATAAAATAATACCTTGAATCATATTAAGAAATAGATACTAAATGCATTACAGAATCTGTTTGGGCTAGAATAAAAATGCAGAACAGATTAACTGATCAACTTTTTCCAGTTGACAGTATTCATATTCATGGTTCAGTGTACACTAATGATGTAAAGAGGCATTTAATAACCATCTCTTGAATTTTTATATTCTTTGAGAAGTTTGACTGTGGTAAAACATGAGATACTTTATGTGAATTGAGAAAAAAGTTCTTTAAAAACATCTGAACAAACTGTCCGAGAATTAGGAAGAAGCACTGAATGAACAACTTGGGATCTGTGTTAGGTATCACGGTATCACGGTATCACAGTATAGATAAGGCTGGAAAAAACCTTGAAGATCATCTAGTCCAACCTATAATCCAACTAACCTATCATCTACATCTAGATCATATCACTCAACACCTCATCCAGCCTAACCTTAAACACCTCCAGGGTTGGCGAGCCAACCACCTCTGCAGGAAACCCATTCCAAATCCGGATCACTCTTTCAGTACAAAACCTTTTCCTACTATTAAGTCTAAACTTCCCCTGCTGAAGCTTAAGACTATGACCTCTCGTCCTGTCCCCAGAGACCAAGGAGAAAAGACCAACCCCTGCCTGACAACAACCTTCTTTTAGATAGTTATAGACAGCAATAAGGTCAACCCTGAGCTTCCTCTTTTCTAGGCTAAACAGACCCAGCTCCTTCAGCCTCTCCTCACAGGGCTTATCTTCCAGCCCTTTCACCATCCTAGTTGCCCTTCTCTGAACT
>WEKX01024762.1:1315-32110 GCA_013390025.1 Pitta sordida
GGTTGCCGTGGTGGCTGTGCCGGGGGGGGGTGGGGTGTGTGTGAAGCGGCAGAGCCCTGGCTGTGCCTGGGGGGGGGGGATGGGGAAGCAGCGGAGCCTGTGGGAAGTGGCAAACGGAGCTGCCGCTGCCGCCGGTGGAATGGCACATGTGGCTGGCCCGCTGGCGGTGCCGCGGCCGGTCGTGCATGTACAGTTGTGAAAAGGGCCTCCTTCATCGCTAAAAAATCTTGCTGCTAAGATGTGAGGCCACAATATGCGGGGCGCAAAATGCAAGAGGGTCGACTGTATCAGTGTTTAAAAGTGAGATAAGAGCTGCTTTGCTACTGAGTGGAAGTAATTTTTTATAGAATGTGAGTAGTCTTGCACAGAATATTTAATCTAATTAGAGGCTCAACTCCAAAATATTTGAGACGTTATGATCAACAATTATAAAATAGTAATTCAAAGTGGTTTTTTAACTGTGGCATATGTTTGAAAACTTTACGGTGATTTCTGACTCAGTTCCTTCTGACAGAAAGTTGCTAGAATTGGTCTTTTTGCTTGCACCATGTGATACCTTTTTCTAGATTATTTATGCTATTATGAAGAGAACTGCAAAGGAAATGAGGAGCTTCCTATGTAATCAAGTGGTGAACTGCTGTTTCCTCTATCGGGAATGGTGTTGGTGATTACTCACAGTTTACTGTATTTGCATTGTCGTCCTGAAAGGGGAATAAGAAGTTCTGCAGTAGTAGGAGGGCAAGAGAAAATATAGTGGCCGTGGCTGAAATATTGCAGTAAAAGAAAGAGAGTGACTTTTTGCTTTTAGAGTTGAGCTTTTCAGTTCTTTGTTATAGTGGCTGTTCGGTGGCACAATGAAATTGTTACTTTTAGCAGATGTAATTGATCTTTTTTAAACGTGTAACCCGCCCTTTCTCTGCGCTGAGTTTCTTAAGCATGACTGCTTCTTCAAATCTCGTTTTCTTTTCATAATTCTGCTTACTTTCCTACGCTGACTTGTTTTGTTGAAATGGTGCTACTGTAGTCTCTGTGGAGCTTTGAAGACTGTCAGGGCTGTAAAACTCTTGACAGTAGCATTTGTATGTGGACAACATCTGATGTAGTGTTTTGCAAAAGGCCTCTTGGCACTGCTGAGTAATTCCTCCACTGTTTCTGTCATTCCTGCTTTAGCTGAACCCTTGTCATTTTATGCCCAGGACATTAAAAATATTTTGGAGCAGAGGGTGATTGGAGCTCTAATGTACTCTGTATTCAATAGCTCCTGACCTTTTGGAGAAAAACGTTATTTACAGTAGAAAATCACAGTGTCTTGATACTGGGTAGCTTCAGTTATTTAGTTTAGTTTCAACAACAGAAAGCAACATTTCTTTGGACGCATAGACTTCGGTTGCTGTGTCCTCTAGTACAAAAGCAAAAATATGATTGAAGTTCTCCCATGTGAAATGTTTTTAGTAATTGAATTACAGGCTGATTTTATTTTAATAGCCTTTCTTAGGCTTTTTATACTCAGTTTTCAAGTACTGTATAACTTTCGTAATGTTTTGTTTGTTCATCTTTGGGCAAATGAAATAGATGTTTAGATAGGGTGACGAAATTCCTGCATTCCCATAGATAACCAGGTTATTCCCAGTAGATGATGTAGAAGTAAGCCTCTAACATACTGCTGATTGGTTTGGATTCTGGGTCTGCAGAGGGATTCCTTGCTTCTCTAAACGGTTGGTTCTATTTCGGGTGCTAAAGGGAAAAGTAATACGAGAGTTCATATTTATAGCTTAAAGTGGTCAGATAGCTTTCTAGCAGCAAGAGAGTGCTCCTTTTACCCATTTTTCAGTTGAGCAGGTTCTTTATTTTAATCCCTCCTTTATGCTGGCATTGGGCTATATGTGACTCCATGGTGAAGTTCTTAGGAAAGCTGGGAGACTAGGATGAATTCTTCTTGGACTTTTCTGTCTGATCTAGCTCATTAGAGTTCACCTAAATGCTTATGTTGAAGCAATTGAAATCACACACAACTGGGGGTGTGGGGGGATGGATAAGGAAAAGAAAAGTCCTTTTAAATGTTTGTAGCTATTGGATGAAGTTGATGTCATACCCTCCCTTGCTGCCACAAAAGGGACGTATGGAGTAATTTTCCTCCTGAGGTTACCTTCCAGTAATAAACAATTAACACTTTTTAGGGAATTTAATTCTATGTGAATAGTACATTCCATGTTCTATTATAATTATTAACATGGAGGATACATAAAAGAAGATAGTATTCAGGTACAGAGATTTCCTTGGTAGGTGGACATGTTTAGAGACCAGGACCTTTTAGCCAATGAACTTGGTTCCAGTTTGGCAAGATAGACACAACTGTAGATGGGAGCAAGTATGAAACCTCATGGGAGTAAATGAAGCCGGTGGGTAATTGGAAGGTAAAATGCTTCTTCATGAGCAGGGTGCCAGCTCAAGCACAAAGCATTAAATTGTAGTGTTATGTTGGTAGCTAACATGATACCTTCTCTTTCAAATCTAAACAGAGTAGTAAGAGAGTAAAATCAGAAGCAAAGCAATGTTTTGGTTGTGGAGGTCCCTTCAGAAGAAATTATTTATATACTTAGGACTGCTTTGAGCTAGTTTATGGGTTAGAGTGGAGGAATTTCTAGTATGAGAATAGTCAAAATGTCAAAAGCCAGAAAGTGCAAAAGCACTGTGTGTGAAGATACTGGTGTTACTGCAGAGAAAGGCTTTTTCTAACTTGTCAGCAGTTGTTTTTAAATGCAACTAACTGAAGCTGAATGTCATTCACCAGGCACAGTGCTTGGTGAAATTGCTGCCAAAGATTATACAACAGGATTAAGTAGGATTTGCAAAGAGAAGGCTATCAACAGATAAATTTTATCAAACTGTTAGCTTGGGAAAAATCTTTACAGTAGTTCTATCTATGGCCTTGCTAGTCCTGTCAACTGACATTAACATAACTAATAGCACTGATGAGATACTTCGTAGCTTTTGAGAAATGTCCAATTCCTTTAAATGGTAAAATTTGTCATTCAAAATGAGAACTCCTGGGGGAGTTTGAGTGACAGAATTTAGAAAAAACAAAACCAAGAAGCAACAAACCAACTAAACAAAAAGCACTTCTTTTTGAGACATTCCTCTGTTTGGATATTGTAATGTGGATGCTCTATTTCTTTTAAACGCTTATAAAGGTTACAGTTAATGCCTCTAATGTCCAAAACTGGGTGGCTCTTTAATGTGTATATTTGATTACCTGTTTGTGAATGAATATCCTGTTCTCTGAATTATGATAGAAGTAACTGGTTTCTTTGTTTGTTTACTCTAGATGAAGCTACATATAAGCACTGTAGTTGTGTGTCATTGGCTATGACACAGATCTTCTCACTAAATTTCATTCAACAGTGCTGATTTTCAGTTTGGAGTTTTTTTCAGAACTATTATTGTAGATAGTGATTATTCCATAGCCTGAATTATGGAGGTTTTAGCCTTAAAAATGAAAGGCAAATGTCTGTATTCTGGGTAGGGAGGAGAATAATATAGTAAACTGCCGTATATCCGTGGGCCACATTTTAGCAGTTTCAATTAATTGCGGGTTATTTTCCAGTGAGTTGTGGGTCTGCGCGCATGCGCAGATAGTACCATGCACTCACCCAGCGCATGAATATATAATGAGCTCATGAATATGTAAATTGGCCATGCCCAGGAGCCACTGGGGATGGCAAGGGGAGGGAGCTGGGAGCCACGCACTGTGCCACCTGACTCAGTCTGGCCAGGATGCATTTAATGTACATGTGTGTTTTTGTATGGCTGGATTGTTCTCCGGTGGGCTGCAAGATGGGGCTGCCATTGTCTGTCTGTGCATGAGAGTGGGAGGCACCTTTGTGTTGGTAGTAGGATGGCAACAGGTTCAGTAACAGGTTTGGCTAGATTAGGTAATAGGTGTGTGGAGGTAACAAGGCCGCAGCACCACTTCTGGGCATGGAGGGGTGGCAGTGGTGCACCAGCTGCTGTTTTTGTGGGGAACCACGCCAAGCCGGGCACTGCCCCTGGGACCAAGCTTGGGCTGGTAAGGTCCCTGACAGTTCTTTTTTGGGGACACTGTGCTGGCTTGGGGTGGGGTGGAGGGTGGCAGGGCTGTGATTGGTGGTGGGGCATTCAGCCCACCCAGCTCCTTCCCTTTGGAGCTGCCATCTTGCTTTTGCAAGTGGAGATGGGGTCTGAGCTCGCTTGTGAATGGAAGCAGCACAAGGTTGGATGGTTCATTCTGCCTAATATGAAACATTGGGTCACCAGTGCTTGGCTGTGGCTCGGGCTCCTTCGCCAGCGCTTGGCTCAGCTTGGGTGAATTCCCAGCCACCACTGCCCCTCGCCCGCATCCTCTTTGTTCTGAGCCTCCACTTGTAGGCATGGGGCAGCGGGTGGTGGAAGTGGGGGCGCCCCAGGGCTGCTGCAGAGATGGAGAGAGAGCAATCACCCAAATTAAAGCTCTCTCAAGGCAACACTACATACATACTTTGTTTTTAATACTGTAGATGTTTGTGGCCATATCAGAAACACTTAAAGCAATTAATACTGGGGAGGGGGTGTAAGAGGCTGGAGAGGGCAGGGGAGTCTCTTCTGGGATGTGAGAAGCTGGTTCGGGGAGAGGGGAGGGGAGGAGAGGGAAGGGGAGAAACGAGCTGCGAACAGTGTGGGCAAGGGGCAGCAGACGGAGCTGCAGAGGACCAGGCAGGAGAAGGAGGGCTGCATGCTTGATTCCTGTGGGACCCTGGAAAGCATTCCTTAGCAGCCCATACATTTAAAGTAGAGTTTCAAAGGCTGTACTCCATGCTCGGGCTCACGCTGGTGTCCCAGGACATGTCAGCAGCAGCTGCAAATACGCAAATATGCGTGGTGGCAGCGATTAGCATGGAAGCAGCAGCATGGCCGAAGAGAAGTCCAGGGATTCTCCAAGGGTCTCCTCAGGTAGAGGGGGCTAAGAGACGGTTCCCTTTGCTCCCCTGTGCTGTCAGAGCCTGTGGGAAGGAGCAGAAAATGTTCCCCAGCGCTCCACAGTGGAGGGGCGTGGAGTGGTGAGTGTGGCTTATATGCATATTAAATGGCGTGCCTGTGTTCATGGATTAGACGATGCACGGAACCCCAGGGAGACCCAAACCCCACGAATACGAAGGTATGACTGTATTGCTTCAAACCTGCTTGATTAACCTAGCTTACTTGGAAAATAACTTTGAGAAATCCAATCAAAGATTGGATTTGAACAGAATGTATGGATTTAATATGGAATGTATGAATTTATTGATAGTAGACTGAACTCCCACGCAGTGCAATAATAATAATGGAACTGGAATTAATTTAAATGTTGCACATTAGTGTCTTTTGAGGTAGTAAAACAGAAAAAAATGTTGATGAAGCCTGGCAACAGCTTGCTACAATTCCTGTGCTATCATGATGCATTTTTGGCACGATCTTCACCTGTTGTAAAACCTGCAGCAGTGTCAGTTTTGCAATGAATTCTTGCCAAGTGCTGTAAACAAGAGAACACAGATTAAGAGGGGCTGTTGCATTTGGGGCCCCTTTCTTCCCAAATTGACATGCACAATAATCCCTTGTTGGCCTGCTTGTTTCTGCCACATAACATCTGCTTACATTTTGTTTGGTTGTGTAATTCTTCACACCCATACCTACCCTAAGGTTTCCCAGAATAGAGTGAGAAAACTTTGCTGCTATTAAAACGTTTTTAAAGTGGGTCCACCCCACCTTAGAGGGTAGACCAGGACATTTGGGAACTGGATGGAATCAAGAATAGGCTTTGTGTTGAGGCTAGATTTAAGTACATTTTGGTTGCATGCAGGTTTTTGATTCCCCCCCCCCTTTTTTTTTTACTTCATTGTTGTTTTTTAATTCTGAGTTTTGGGATATTTCTTTTTTGTAAAGACTTCATTTTTTTTTCGTGTCAATTCCAGGCTGCAGTTTGTCTGCTCCAGGAGAATCAGGTGCTTGTTTCCTATCAGGCTTGTTGGCATTCCTACTTTAAACTCCTGACTAATTAGCCGAGTTGCCAAAGCTCCTGCATGCAGAGTATCGGATAGCACTCGAGTTTTTCTAGTTCAGTCAGTGCAGACGGGTGTCTTAACCCTGTGTGGTGCAGAGTCCAGCTCCTCCCATGGGAGTGAGAAACTATTGTAGCGCAATAAAGCTCACAATTGCAGAGTAGAGGTTGGCTCAGTCTTTTCTGACTGTGTCAGCGTAAATTTATGACGTGACCTCTTGTTGCATTATGTGAAAATTACATTTTTTCGATAAGCTGTTGCATCATATTAAAGCCTGATACTAAAATAGTAGAATGCAGTGCTATTTACAAGAAATTAATCATGTAAGGAATTGTTACCACACCTTTTTTGCCATGTAGTGAGAGTTTATTCCCTCTATTTCTGGTGAAGAAGTTATACTGAAAGCAAATAAAACTTAATACTTTTAAAGTGAGTGTCAGATGGTTGAAGTGAGGGTGGTTTCTGAGCTGCTCTGTGCATTCGTTGGTGTCACCTATTGGTGAGTATCAGTTTGCCAAGTTTGGATGTTAATTGATCTGTTGGTTCTTTGATTAAACTTTCAGCCCGTGTCAGGACTGTGAATTTGCCACAATAAGTGATCAGGCAGAGACGAGACATTGGATTTAGTTTGTACTGTGTAGTGTATGTACTTCTGGACACTGGAAAATCCATGTGGGAGGAAAATATTAGGAATAATTTAATTTGTGCCATCTGTAATAAAAGTGTGATCAGCTTTGGGAAGACAGCCACAAGAAACTAGACTTAATGAGTTTGATTGCTGGCAGAAATTTTTTTGGTAATGCAGCTTTCTGCTGTAAGTTGATTCACATTTCTGTTAGAGATATTTATTTATTCTTGAGTGAAAACTCTTTTCAGCTTCTGGTAGTTTCACTGATTAATTTGAAAACTAATTTTTTATGGATTTAAGATTATTCCTAAGAGGTTCCTCTATCAGATTTTTTTATAGAGTAAAAAAGTTGTGGAGAAGTCATCATATAACTCTGGAATCCAACAACTTCTGCAGGATGCCTGTTATAGAAATACACTTAAGATTACAGTATACTAAAATTCTTTTTTCTAAATGCCATGTGTTTTGGAATAAGTCTTTAAATATCTGAGATATTTGCCATTCCTGTAACAGGCTGTGATTACCACTTAGCTCATCAGGACTGCGGGTCTCTTCATTTCTGCTGCCTTCTTTGGTCTGACTCTTGTCTGACCTGTGCAAAGACTTCACAGTGTGCCAAGCCAGCATAGCCTTAGACAAAATAAAAAAATTAAGTGCCTGCTGGCTTACAGTTCTGGAGTCAGGTATGTGCTGATGCCAGTGCAGAAGTGGGAATAAAGTGTCCAGCTTGGCAGAGGTGGTTGTTTCATGGTTCCTTCAAGTTAATACAAGATGCCAGCAGGATAGTTTGCTCTAACTGCTAGCACTGACAATTTCCTCCACGTTGAATGAAGGGAGGGGAAATATCTTCTGAGTTAACGTGGTTCCTGTTGTGTACAGCTGAAGGGTGCTTGGTGCTGGCATAAGAGGCTGGGAGTGAGTGTGTCAGTATGAGGAAGTGCTTTTCTGCAGTACTAGTTTCTGTTGCTTTAAAGTGACTGTGTTTGGTGCCTGAACTTTCATTCTCCCCCTTCAATTTTCCTGTTGTATTTTGGTTTAAGGTCGATGTAATAACCAGTTTCTTTTCCTCCAGTTGGGACTGTTCAAAAGGAACAGTCTTTAACACAGTAAACAATATGGAGAGCTCTAATTTATTTCAGTGTTTTTTCAGACAGATCTGAAAAACGCTATAGGGAATTGGCTGTACTTCTGCTTCTTCCCTAAGTTTTCTAGAGTGGCTCATAAATATTTGTCTGTTAGTTCCACAACAGTGACAGGTTGTAGATTAATAGTAGGAAGGTAAGCAATAATTTGTTGAGGCCCATTACTATTTATTTTTCCTCTTGCTTTTAACTGTATTATAATTGATTCAAAGGAGGCTTTGTTTGGGTTGTGACTGGCTCCTTACCTGGCTTCAAATATAATTGAACTCTGCGTGTACCTCTGTTTCGTTGTTGGAGACTTTCAGGGTATTTTGATATACCAAGTATATGTCAATTACTTTCCCCTTTTGTTTCTGTTATGTCACCCCCTTCAAAAATTCCTAGTAACAGTAATAACAACAACTTTGTTAACAAACTTTTCTTGAGTTTTCTTTTTTCAGAGCATCTGCTGCCAGATCCTCAGTATGTATTAGGGTCGTTAATGACACCAATATCAATGTAGCTCATAAAGGACGGTATGCATTAAACCTGCGGGTATGATTTACTCTCCTGTTGCTTTATTTGTTGCATTTTCAATTCAATCAGTCTAATGAATAATTAAATAGCTACAGACATGTAGGGTAGTGCTTATTGTTGCAAACATTTTTGATTTGATTTTTTCAGTTAACTGCAGTAGCTTTCATTTTGTATGAAGACCAAATCTACTGTTCTCTGATAGATTGTGCAAATTATGGTATCCACTGCGGCTTAACAAAGCACACCCTGCAGGTGGCAGGCAGCAGCTGTATCATGTGAGTGCTGTGCAGATTTTGCTGATAATTTTCCATAGGTTTGAAAATTGGAGTTGGAAAGAAATGCCTGTAACACTTGTGAAGAGTGCCCTTGGTGGATTTTTTTCATTTTTAATGGTAACTGCTTCTGGAGTCATAAATCTTATATGAAGACACTTCATGTTGCTTGTATGACAATGTCTTTTGTAGAAGGTTATGAAAACTTCAGTGTATTCTGAAGTATGATTGATGGCTACACCACAGAGCCAGGTGGCTTTGGTAGAATACTATTATAAAAGCAACTTGTTTTGTTTTGAAGTCGATAGGAAATGCTCTGCTTCATCTCCTTGATGTAGGTGGATCCCTTGAAACTTAATTTTTTGATCTGTGAGGTATAACTCAGCAGGCAAATACTCAAGATTACAGGAATGTTTGTTTCATCCCAAGAATTATATTAATCGGTCTTGCTGATGGGGCAGGTGGTCCATAGGGCCAATGCAAATAAAGTGTACAGTAAAATATTTGCATCTGTGATAATTCAAGGTTCACATGGGCATTCAAGCTGTATTTATGAAAGTGAGCACTTGGAGTATGAGTGAGTTATATATACTTGAATTTGGGCCTTAGGTTTTAAGATTTTGTGTAGTATTTGTCATATGCTGCAGCGGGTTTTGCGTTGACTTCGTTGAATTACATTTATATTGTGGAAATGTTTGTAGTACCTCTTGTTTTTTGATCTCAAGGCTTTGTTTCATATTGTGGTGGGGGTGGTTCATAAGATGTAGTTTTTCTCAGGAAAACAGAAGGAGTTTCACTTAGTTATGATCTTTGTGTTGTGGGTGATTGGTAATTCTCTCTGACAGAAAGCTTGGCTGTTGGTCCTGCTTCTGTGAACATTACAGTGTCTTGTAAATTGTTGTGGCAGGATGAGTCATTCTGTAGTGGAAAGTGTTTGTTGATGCAGGGGTCAAAGGGTTGGGAGAGGAAATAAAGCTGATGAAAATGATTTTTTTTTTTTTTTTGGAGCTGTTTTTTCATCTGTATTGTTCTTCCTCTTCTCTTTTAGAACCATTTAAGGTAGTCTATCTGTAAACATGAAGCTGCACTTTTTGAAGGTATCCAAAGAACTGTAGCTTAGCAGGAATGTAGTTTTTGTTTGCTTCGTGGAAAACAGTTTAAAACAATTAACAGGATTAAAAAAATACAATTACTATTTAAATTATTATTATTTATGAAAGTATTTGGAATTCCATTTTATCTATCCTTAGTTTCACGTTGGAGATTCTTTACTGGGAGTCTGACCCTCATGTAGTTTCAGTGCTTACTCCCTTAGTGATTTAAATGGGTTTTAAAATCTTGTAGGACTTTTTTTTTTTTAGTGTTCCTGTATTCATTAGAATTCCACAGATTTGTTGCATATATACCACTTTTGGAGAGGCAAAGGAAGCGATTCCGTTTTACTGTGTAGACTGACAATAGGTCAGGTGTTATATGAATGTTTCAGAATATCCTGCAGTGATAATACTGATGCTGTGCTGACCTGTTATATCAGTATTGTGACCAGAATTCATTTGAAAGCAACTTGCATGGGCTTTAATGCTCATTTTTGCGCCATGTATTGATTTTATTGTTACTTGTATTCTATTAGCAAAACTCCTGAGCACCAAGAGGTGCTTGAGGTACTTGAATAGTAATTGCAGCTTAGTTAGGAGTTAGTTGTCTCCTGATTTTTGCCTGCAGAATGTGAATGGGGCAGGAAGAAAGATGTGATGTTCTTAATGCTGAGTTGTGGTATTTTGTGGATGCAGTCATGCAGAATGCGCTTGCAAGGCAAGGAGTGTTATCAATGCAGCTAAGAGAGATCAAAGATGGCCTCTTGGAGGGGGTGCAGATGAACATTTCTGAAGGGAAACTTGTGTACTCTCTACTGCTCCGGAGACTGAATTGTGTGCAGTATGCTTTAAGTGTTTAAGTACGTAGTGCTTTGTGATTGATAGAGGTGGGGTAGCAGTTTAAAGGCCTATGAGTATTCTTTGCTTGGCTTGTGGTAGTAGTAATCTTGATCTCATTTGTTGCTGTGCCCTAAATATTGTGATAATACTATCTCATCATCTCCTCTGACACTGTAAAGGAGGGGTTTCCTTTCTCATATGTGAGTATGCCTGTGGATTATGACTCCTGGATATTACTGCTTTGTTTGCAGAAGCTTCTCTGATTCTTCAGGAAGTCCAGGTTTCCCTGCTGCAAATCCCATTGTGTCACACTGCAGGCTTTTTCCAAACTTCCCTTACAGCACAGTCTTTTTATCTCTTTGTTTTTTATATTCCTTCTTGACTATGATATTCTTGCACAAAAAGAATGGGATTATTGGCGGAAAGAGAAGTTTGGAAAAGACTGGGGTTTTGTGGGGATTTTCAAGTAAACAAACTATTAAACACTTTTGTCTTCGATAATTATTAACATTTTTTGTATGCGTATATAACCAGTCTTCTTAGTCAAAGAGGGGAGCTTGAGACGTTCTTCTCTGCTTCTTTTACTTACTTGCACTTGTCTGTAACGTCACATGAATGATCTTGATTATTGTTGATTACTGCTTTAGAGCAGAAATCCATTCTTGGTAGTAAGTAACTGGGAGCTAAAGTTCAGACAAACCATTTTGAGAGACATGAATCTCTTTGGTGAAACATTGATGATGATGATTGATTTGAAAACTTGTATGTCACATTTTCAGTTTTAAGCGTGCCTTAAGTGTTCTATGTGACTTTGTTGAGTATTAAAGTTTGTTTGCTTCCTGCTCTTTTTCATTTGATGATAGTCTGATGCCCTTGAAGAAAATGTTGGAAGAGGGCGATAGCATTGAGAATGCAGATATTCTGTAAGAATGTTTGATCAAAGATTTCCACAAGATCTTGTAAAAATTTGAGCATTTTCACAGTATGAAAGTGTTGTTTCAAGTGTTCCATTCTAATGCTTTTGTATATTTATTTTCATTTTCTCAAGTCATACTTCTGGAACAGTTGACCTGTTGGTTTTGAAGCAGTTACTGCCTGTCATTGCCTTTATGCAAAAAGTTGTAACTAGGTATTTGAAGGGCTTTTATAATTTGTGCCTAATGAAGAGGGAGTGCAGCTTACTTTTGTTTGTAAAACTAAGAAATAATAGTTAGCTGGCAATTATTATGTAAGTTGAAACCTTCTTTTCAATAGGATATGCTTTTGGAAACTCCGTACTCTTATGTTCTTTTGATAGTGATAAAAAGGAATAATTAGGCTTTGTATTTAAGGAAATGGTCTTTATGATTTGAAAGGTGACTTTTTGTAGGTGCTCTCTTGCTGTCTAGATGAACAGAGTTAAAACTTTGTGAAAATGGACTGTACTTTTGTAGCTGAAGACATATTTTGTGTCCTCACATTCTTACATAAGGAGCCATGAACTTGCACAGCAGATACATAAAATGTCCAATATTTGATCAGATGAGAGAGCTAAAATTGCTTATGATACTTTTAAACTGAGAAAAATTTGAGTGTTCATACACTTAAGTAATTAGTCACTCTTGAAATCCAGAAAACATTTAAATTCATTTTTGATAATTTATAAATGGCAGTTCTTATCTTTAGTGAAGCATGATTTTAAGAGCTTTGTAAGTGTTTTGAGGAGATTTCTGTGCTTACAAGAGTATTTCAGGCAGTAACACATAGATAATTCTCTATCTATTGAATTTAGCACAAGTGATTTTTATTCTTTTGCCTCTTTTCTTGACACAAGGTTATGTTATAAACTGCAGTGAACCTGCCTAACAGTCATGATAAAGAAATTCAGAAATGAATGAGTTTGAGGATGAAATACACCTCTGAAAAGTAAATGCCTTAATCCAGGGTTAGAGTGGAGTAGTGCCTGCCTTGTTTGGCTGTGAGTAGTAGCTTTGGTTTCGGTGAATTGGTATTTACCTGGTCAGAAAGCTAAATATGGCTTGAACTGCAGCTATACAAACACACACAATATATCTAATAATAATATTGAAGACTAGAAGGGATTTTTTTCTTTTGTAATCTCCTGCTTTCCCGATTTTGAAATGTGAAACCACTTACTTCCATGTCACTAAACACTTTTATTTAAATATGTACTATGATACTCTAGGAATGCCCAAATGTACAGTTTGGGACACAGTGGAAGTAAAACATTAAACTAAAGAGAGTTTTATGTAGGGAAGTGGTAGAACATTGTGATGCAGTCAGTTTTTTCTTTTAATAGAAAATTTTGGAAAAAGGGCGAGGGAAGTGGGGAATAGGACATGAACTGCATGGATGCAGCTTAGAAGCTGCTGTTGAGGAGGATGGGAGGAAATAGACAATTGGTGGTCAGTGTGTTCAGTTGTTTTCATATCCAGATTGTCAAAGCAATGGAACAAAATGCAAATGATGATTCTTCAGAAAAACAAATTACTTTTAGAAAAGGAAAACAAAACCCGGTTTATACGAGCATCGTATCTTGAGACTTCGAAATGCAGTTTTGTCTCCTCTGCCTTGGTAGTGTCCAGAAGTAGAAATAAGTTGTAAGAGTAAAATATTTAATAATAATAATTAAAAACCCCATAGTGGTTTAGAAAACAAATTGTTTTCTACATCTTCTCTGAATGCATCTATGTTCCTTTGTTCTTTAATCTTTGCTCTGTTGTTGAAAAATCTGTAGAACAAAGGCATGGCTAACGGGCAGCAGAATGTGTGCTCAGTAAAATACCTCCTCTCCTTAAAAGAAAATACATTGGGAAAATTAGCTGAAAACTTGTCTCTGTATGGGAACTCAGTACATAACACCTGAAAAAGATTAGCTGATTTTTCTGTGCTAAATTTTGCTTTAAAATACTAATTTTTCTCTCTTAATTCTTACTTCAGGATTGCCTTTAGATGGTGGTGGAGAAAACCTTGCATAAAGGGAACTAAATGTTATAAATGGGACATGATTATGTGTCATGATACTTAAATCCACTTTAGTACAGTGGTGAGTGTCCCTGCCTCTCACGCAGGAGAGTGGGGGTTCGATTCCCGCCAGGGAGGCAGTGGTGCTGTTTAAGAGTTGGACTCGATGATCCTTGTGGGTCCCTTCCAACTTGGAATATTTTGTGATTCTGTGGAAAGCTCATGCGGTGGTGTCTTTCACAGTGATCAGACAAGTGGATTGAAACCTTAAGTTGATTATAAAAGTATTGTAGCTGTTTGTGCAGCATCGTGGGTAAGGAGTGTTAACTAAAAGGTAACCATTTAAATGGTCCAAAAGAGCATGTGGGATATGGATCAAAATGTTCCCTCTGACAATGATTTCCTCACTAGAGATCATGACGTGCTTAGATTCATTTTTCTTGGAGCTACATAAGTTTGCAACCCAGTGGGAAATGCAGCATACCTGCCCTGGGAAAGCATGTTGAAAGTAAAAAGGGCAAGTAGTAGCCAAGTTCTTACCACTTGCTGAGAATTAAAGATGCCTTGCTGGACGTACAGACCAAAAATATGCCAGCTATCAAGAGAGGTGTGAAAGGAAGTTGG
Organism: Pitta sordida; assembly: GCA_013390025.1. Lineage (NCBI taxonomy): Eukaryota > Metazoa > Chordata > Aves > Passeriformes > Pittidae > Pitta > Pitta sordida. The sequence continues at coordinate 15,446 of WEKX01024762.1, forward strand.
CATGGCTGAACATCAGGCAAAGATAGTTACTAGAAAGCTGAATTAGTATCCATGTGAGGAAAGTGTTAAGGATATAAAATCTGACAAGTGAAATATAAAAGCATGAGATAGAACAAAAGAATTTGAGCCATACTTTCAAATCAGCATTTTTTAAGAGCTTGGAAAATAAATGGGTAACATGAATACAAGTTATTAGAACCAGACAGTGTTCATGCAGTAACTCTATAGGAAGTGCGGGATGAAGTAACTTTACTAATGACTCCACATAATGACTCCATTAGCTAGACATCTTCAGGTTGCTGGATGTAAATGCAGTGTGAGGCCAGTATTAAAAAGGATTGTTTTCTCCGAGTAGAAACTGCTTTAACCTGCAATTCATGGCTCCAGGGTTGTGGGTTCAATCCTTGGGTGGGCACTCGCTTGGGAGTTGGACTAGATGATCCTTGTAGGTCTCTTCCAACTCGGAATATCCTGTGTGATCCTGTGTGTGTGTGACACATAAAATTCATGGTCATGTGGTAATTGTAATAGATTGTGGAAAGATTAACAGGACTTGGAAAAGAAGTTGTGCCTCTGACCTTTTGGAAATCACTGGAGGAATTAGCAAGAATACATGTAAGGAAGCTCCAATTTGCTGTGGTGGGTAGGATTTCCAGCAGTCACTTGGTAGCCCTCTGCATAGAAGGGGTAAGTCCTTGTATGAATAATTAGTTAATAATTAGATATATAGGTAATTGAAGACAAGAAATGAAATGGATAGAATGCTTTTCAGAGTTGAGTAGGGACTGCTAAAAAATGTAGAGGATTGAAAAACTGAGACCCACCTTCATATAACTTGCAGTTAGGTGTTCAGAGTGTATGTAGAGGTGGGAATTAGTTGAAGTGGAGGAGTGTGGAAACGGTAACTCCTGGCAGGAAGCAGCACTAGTTTGGGAGTACAGTGGATAGTTCTGTGGGAACACAGCAGTACATGCTCTGAAAGATTAGTCCTGTCAGTTGTGAGGATACCAGAGTATAAAACACAACTGGCCATTGTCTAGTTCTGTGGTGCATTGGCATTGGACTGCTGTACAGGTGGAGACTTGGGAGTATCCTGGAAATAACAGTACGTACTTCTACATGTATCTAGGTGACACCTAGACCTGATACATTCTTTTCTTCTTGTGAAGGTTTCTGAATGGTAGAATAGCTCCAATAAANTCTATAGGAAGTGCGGGATGAAGTAACTTTACTAATGACTCCACATAATGACTCCATTAGCTAGACATCTTCAGGTTGCTGGATGTAAATGCAGTGTGAGGCCAGTATTAAAAAGGATTGTTTTCTCCGAGTAGAAACTGCTTTAACCTGCAATTCATGGCTCCAGGGTTGTGGGTTCAATCCTTGGGTGGGCACTCGCTTGGGAGTTGGACTAGATGATCCTTGTAGGTCTCTTCCAACTCGGAATATCCTGTGTGATCCTGTGTGTGTGTGTGACACATAAAATTCATGGTCATGTGGTAATTGTAATAGATTGTGGAAAGATTAACAGGACTTGGAAAAGAAGTTGTGCCTCTGGCCTTTTGGAAATCACTGGAGGAGTTAGCAAGAATACATGTAAGGAAGCTCCAATTTGCTGTGGTAGGTAGGATTTCCAGCAGTCACTTGGTAGCCCTCTACATAGGAGGGGTAAGTCCTTGTATGAATAATTAGATATATAGGTAATTGAAGACAAGAAATGAAATGGATAGAATACTTTTCAGAGTTGAGTAGGGACTGCTAAAAAATGTAGAGGATTGAAAAACTGAGACCCACCTTCATATAACTTGCAGTTAGGTGTTCAGTGTATGTAGAGGTGGGAATTAGTTGAAGTGGAGGAGTGTGGAAACGGTAACTCCTGGCAGGAAGCAACACTAATTTGGGAGTACAGTGGATAGTTCTGTGGGAACACAGCAGTGCATGCTCTGAAAGGTTAGTCCTGTCAGTTGTGAGGATACCAGAGTATAAAACACAACTGGCCATTGTCTAGTTCTGTGGTGCATTGGCATTGGACTGCTGTACAGGTGGAGACTTGGGAGTATCCTGGAAATAACAGTACGTACTTCTACGTGTATCTAGGTGACACCTAGACCTGATACATTCTTTTCTTCTTGTGAAGGTTTCTGAATGGTAGAATAGCTCCAATAAACATTTTGAGTCCTTTGCTGTTCAAAGAAATGTTGTGATGTGTATCATGTGATCAGATATAGTGCTAGATATAGTGCTGTGCCTAGAGACTTGGAATTTGTCTATTTCAAAGCCTTGGAAAGGTTTTGCATCCAAGGACCTGAAGGTGTCCAGCTAACAGAGGCATTACATTTCAAAGCTTTTGAAATTTGTCTATTTCAAAATGAAGACAGGAGCAATGATTATTAAACTGTAGAGTAAACTTGGCAAACTAGAGACTTGAATCTCTTCAATTCCCTTTGAGTGTCAGGATTTATGCATGGGGCAGGAGTTGTCCAGGTGGAGACCACTGGGCAACTATAATTTGAATGTGGAGTTGTTGGAGTGGCATGAGCAGATAGGATCATCCTGCATTTCGGTAGACTGGAGTGGAACATGAGATTCCAATGGCTGAGGAAAGTACTTGAGGATGTGAATTTACAGTAGTTTGAACAGATTCTTGTTGCAGTCGCAGTGTACCCAGCTCATTAACAGTTGCAGTCCCTTTCTTTACCTTGTATTGGTACTGGAGCTTTTTTCCCTTCCAGAGTGGTTAGGGAGCTGTATCAAAGACTAACCTTTCTGAAAAAATAAAATACAAAACAAATAAAATTATTTAACTTCCTGAAGAGGTGGTTTTCTCGGACAAACAGATGCCAGCATGAGAGAGGAGTCCATAAAGGGGTGGAAAGAAGAGAGAAAGTACAATTCTTTGACTTTGAGACAGTGAGCTGTTCTCTTTCAGATACGCTGCTGTTCCTGTTCCTTGAGCATACACTCCTACAGACTTGGAATACGGGAGCTTGCTGTCAATAAAAGAATACATTGAGACCAGTCTTCAAGATATGTTTCTGAGATTAAGAAAAAAAAGGGGCTTTTCATTCTGACAATAGATGTAAAGTCAATTCCCACCAGGGAGGCAGTGATACTGTTTAAGAGTTGGACTTGATGATCCTTGTGAGTCCCTTCCAACTCAAAATATTCTGTGATTCTGTGAAAGTTGAAAACTTAAACGTTCAAGTTCTGAGTATTTCCAGTAATTCGCAGAATCACAGAATATTCCAAGTTGGAAGGGATCCACAAGGATCATCGCGTCCAGCTCCTAAGTGAATGCCCATACAGCGATTGAACCCATAAACTTGATTGTAGAGTACTTAATTTCTTTTTGCATGATACCCTTGTGCTTTCAAGTTTATAGTGTCCTAGTTGTTAATTCTCTTCTCATGAAAATTTTGAAAACCAGTGCGATACTTAAACATCTTATATTTTCATAATGTATTTGTAATTAATAACAGAACTCTGAACCTGGTAACTGTTAGCCAGCACTCAGATTCGTATTTTTATTTCTTTACAGGATCTGGAGTTTCATGGAGTGATGAGATTCTACTTTCAAGACAAAGCAGCTGGAAATTTTGCAACAAAATGTATCCGTGTCTCTAGTACTGCCACAACTCAAGATGTGATAGAAACTCTTGCAGAGAAGTTTCGGCCAGACATGCGAATGTTGTCATCCCCTAAATACTCACTTTATGAAGTGCATGTCAGTGGAGGTTGGTGCTAGTTGTTCACTATTCATCCTTCATTCCTGCATCCACACCACCATCCTATCTGTACCCAGCCAGAATATCTTCAGGTTTGCCCTTTGCTTCTGAATCTCATAAGACTTGAGGTTTTGATTCCTAAGTACTTTGCTTCTAATTGTTTTTTGAAGGAGTGGTATTTCAAAAGGTCATTACACATGCCAGGCCTGCAGCTCATGTCAATTTTAGTTATGGTATATTAAATGCAGTACTTGATGTCCTGTTCATTTGTTGGCATTTGTGAGAGTTGCCATTTTTAGGACTAGTTGGTCAAGACTAAATTTGTAGTGAGAGACTAGTAATGTTGCCTTGGAGCAATTAAGAGTACATATTGCTTGAAGCCGCCGTGTTTCTTAAACAGATCCTTTAATGCTACCTGTTAATAACTGGGATATCCAAACATCCTTTGGTACATTTATCTCCGTCAGGCTGGGAGGTGATAGCGTGAGTGGTGGAGATAGAAATAGAACAAACTAGCTTTTGGTTGTGCTTTTTTCTTTTTTGTACTTCATAAGCTTACACAAGTGATTTAAAATACCTTAAATTCTGCATTTGAAAGACTGAAAATAATTTAATTGAGATACAGAATGGAAATTTATCAGGATGTGTGTAAATTCTAATGATCTATGGTTACTTGGTGTGAATTATTATATGAGATGAGGGAAAAGTTCATGTGTCATCCCTGGATTAAACAATGAATAGTATGTGTTTTTTTCTACTTCAAGTTTCTTTAAAAATCTCTTAGTATTAGAGATTTAGTACCTGTAGTCAAAATGAAATGGTTTGTTTTGCAGAGCAAGTTTCCGATGTTGAAAACATGATTGAGGAGGAGGTGTCCCTCAATCAGCAGGAGTGTTTCTTAATAAATAAAAACAACTGCAAAGATTTCAGTATTTTGCTATGCCTATGTACTGTCACCTACTTCTCAAAGGGTGATCAAATAGCAAAACCTGGTCAAGTTTTTTTAACCACTCTTTGAAACATTTTCTTTGTTTCATACTGGAAATAGATGTAATGCACTAAATGAGATCTTTATTTTGTACATGTGCATTATGTTGTGAGGTTACTGGTTTTTCTGTTGTTTTGGGGGGGGTTGTGTGGGGTTTTTTGTGTTTTTTTTTACTTTTCCAATTTCTTTTATTTTTATGCAATCTTTTTAGAATATTAGTTCTTGGATCACAATCAAGCTGCAGTCTAATTTAGAGTAAACTTAAAATAAGGAAAATTAGTATTTGGAAGTCTCATGAAGTTACAAAGTATGAAACACTATTAACTCTAGATCTAGCTTCTCTGCCAGAGGGATAATCTTGTGTTCCCAGACTTAGTTCTGACAAAGGAGTTATGCAAGACTACTTTATGGGAACCTTTAGCTTATGTAGATAGATGGAGTACACTTAGGCTGGTTACTGGAAATGGGACATGTATTTCTACCTTATTTCTACCTTCCCAGGCTTTCTTCCTGTCCCAGTACTGAATAGGAAAACATCAACTGATATGCACTGTTAAGCAAACCTTTGGTTTTTTGTAAGAGCTTAACTTGTTTGTAAATATCTTTGCTCTTGAGATGGCAAGTAACTGCTACTGCTTTTCATTTTTTGTGAAGAAGAAAGAAGATTAGATATAGATGAGAAACCTCTTGTTGTACAATTAAACTGGAACAAAGATGATCGAGAGGGAAGGTTTGTCCTCAAGAATGAAAATGATACGCTTCCTCCAAAGGTGAGTCTTCAAGGAGCGTGCTGGTGGTAACAGGAGCTTTGATGTGGGTGGGACTTGCAAAAGATACAGCAAAGGATCATTTTTACATTTTTAATTCCTGAAAACAGTTTCTGCTGACAACCTTCAATATCTGGAGCAGGGGGTTTTAAATACTTAAAATGCGTCTTTGCAGCGCAGCATTTTTGTGAACTCTGAGATGACTTGTGGTGCTGTCTAGCATGTAATGCCCAGAGAACTCATATACTTACACTTTGTCAAATAGTACATGATGCCAAACACCAAGAGGTAATCCTGCCACTTGCAAAGTCTTTAAAAGGGGATGCCAAAAGGAATTAAATAGCTACAAGTTGTTACCTCCCTAGGTAATATTCTGTTTCTTAAAAAAAAAAGATGAGAAACTGTTTCCTTTTGTAGGGTTTTTTTTTGTAGGGTTTTTTGGTTTGTTGTGTTTGGGTTTTTTTTTACCTTTTCCAAATGCAGAATGAAGGACCTGACAACATCATTCACAAAAGTTTTCTTTGATACTAGTAATTTAAACAGTAAATTAGATCAGACTTTGGCTCCTGAAGTCATATGATTATATGTATATATATTGCTTGAATGCTTATAGCTATGGAAAACATGCTATTCAGTGTGGGCTGTCTTAAAGCAAGTTTTTCATCTCGTCTAAATCCACTTTAGTACAGTGGTAAGTGTCCCCACCTGGCGTGTGGGAGACCCGGGTTCGATTCCCGCCAGGGAGACAATGTCAAGAGTTGGACTCGATGATCCTTGTGGGTCCCTTCCAGCTCAGAATATTCTGTGATTCTGTGACCTGAGCACTAAATCTCTTTCAGTCTTGGAACTGGAGCTTGTTAATTTTAAAAGTGCTTTGGGTATAGGTACATGAGCTTGTACTGTCCTTTTGACTATGGGATACATTGATGCTACAGGTGGGGAGGAAAAGTTAATGATACCTTGCACTACACGTACAAACATTGTATTCCTATTCATTAAATTAAGTCATCTTCAGTTGTATCTGTGTTCGTCGTTTCCTGATAGAAGCAAGAAAATCTGCATCTTCTTCTTCTCCTGCTCTGTAATGTGCTCTATCTACAGAATGCAGATGAGCATAGGATTACAGGCATCCTTCTGCATGCAAGGAACAGGAATTGGAGAACACTGGAAGGGCAACTCGGAAAAATACACCATAGGGGAAAAGTATCTGTAATGTTTTTCCTTCTGAAGATTATTCTTATCTGACATTCCAACATAGTTGTCTTGAAAGTAGATCAAGCAGAGTGTTCTTAGGAAGTATTTTTACTGGGAGGCAGAAATTTGTTTTGCAGCCCTCAGCTCATCTTTTGAGGCCAAGTAGATAGCAGGCATTTATTCAAGTAAAATTCTGATGCTTCTTCACTTTCTTGGGTAGAATCAGTTCATAACTGCTTTGGAACATGACATTTTATTTGCCTTCTCTACACCATTCTCAAGAGTATTAGTCCCATCACTGTGTAATGGAATATTGTTGCCTGTAGTATTGTTTCGGTGTTAGGGATACTATGTCTTAATCAGATTCATCTGGAAAGTTAAAACCAATGCTAACTTTAATTGGAATAATATTGATAGAGGTTGTTTTAAACTCATTTATTTCAGAAAGCTCAGAGTAATGGCCCTGAAAAACAAGAAAAAGAGGGAGTCATTCAGAATTTCAAGCGAACCCTTTCTAAAAAGGAAAAAAAAGAAAAAAAGAGGCGTGAAAAAGAGGCATTGCGACAAGCATCAGATAAAGATGATCGACTTCTTCAGGGGGATGATATGTAAGTGGTTTAAACTTATATTTTTACAATTTAATTACAGTTGTATTTAAGTGCAATAGCAAAAGAAAAAGCACAGGTTTCAAACACATGCTAACTCAGCTTCCACTTGCTTTGTAGTGTTGTTAATTATAATAAGTTTAGGGGTATGTGAATGCTGTATAATGTAATGTTTCTTGAATACCTTTCCCTGCTTCCATCTTTAAGAGGTAGAAGGCCTCTTTTTCTTTGAAAGCTATCAACTATCAATATTTAAATTGGTTGTTCATAGATAAATATGTAAGCATGGCTGTTTGAACAGTCTGAACCCTTGCAAAAGTCAAATTCATGTAGAAACCACCTTCCAGTAACTTAGTTGAGGTTCCTATGTGTATGGATTCTGCTGCCCTTCTATCCTATGTGAAGTAATGAGGATAAATGTATTTTAAGCTCATAATGACAAATTTTTATTTTTATTTAAACTAACTTGGCAGTGAGAATTTTCGCCTTGCAGCTGAGGTTTACAAAGATATGCCTGAGACCAGCTTCACTCGCACAATATCCAATCCTGAGGTGGTTATGAAACGGCGGCGACAGCAAAAACTGGAGAAAAGAATGCAGGAATTCCGCAGTTCTGATGGCAGACCAGACTCAGGTACTTGGATGTCTTCTGGTTAAGTTATAAACAGTAAACTGTTTACTGAGAGAATACTGTGAAGGCCAACAACTCCTTTAAATTGGACTGAACTTTGGCTTTCTTCAGCGTTTGTACATGCCTGATTTATCTGTGGTATTACTAAACGAAGGATTTGTAAAGGTAGGATTCCATAGGCGTGTCAAAACATTTAGTCATGGGCAAATTGATGGGAGGGAGAATTCTCATTGATCTTGCTAGCAGTGGTAAATTGGAAAAGTAAGGATGGACTTAGATTGACAACTTCAGGAGGCCTTCTGAAATAATTGTCATTCATTGTACTAAGAGCAAGCTGAATGACCTGAAAGTGAAAATGTAATCAGTAGCACAAATAAAGGATGTGAAGGACTGATTGTTTGGGCCTGCACAAAGGATTCTGGTAGATCTTGTGAGTAACAATGATTAAGTATTTCACATTCATGGGGTGGGGATACAATAACAATGGTTGTTTAAACATCATTAGAAAAGAACAAACGAAGCGGTGTTAGTCCTGATAAAACTTCAAATGATGTATTGTGTCCATGGAAGAGTAACGAAGAAAGAATTAGGGCTGTAGAAAACATCATCTGAGGGAAAGCTTAAATGGGCTTTTTAAAGAGAGGAGATCTTGAAGGTCAGCACAAACTTTGTCAAGATGATAAAAGTGTGTCCTTCAACCAGTCATTGTTGCTCTTTCATTTTAACTTCAGGTAATACTAAGCACGGTGAAACAGGAAAAAGACTTGATTAGATAAATTCAGAAAGTATCAATGGAATTTTTTACCACTGGCAGAGAGAAATTTATTTTGGGGATGTTATGTAACTTTTCTTGTATTAGGAATTGAACAAATAATTTCTGAAGGAATTCATTATTACGTTCTGTTAGAAATAAAATTAATGACAGCATGTCTGTGTTTTTATTCTCTGGTGACACTGTTAATTTCATTTTGTTTCTAAGGTGGGACACTGAGAATTTATGCAGACAGTTTAAAACCAAATATACCATACAAGACAATCCTGCTGTCTACTACAGATACTGCAGACTTTGCAGTTATTGAAGCACTGGAAAAATATGGTCTGGAAAAGGAAAATCCCAAGGATTATTGTATTGCTCGTGTAAGTTACGAAGATATAATCTTTTCATGTTTCATATTTGTTTGAGGGTTTTTTATTTTTGCTCGCAGTAGCTTCCTAACTGTATGGAATTACTGTTAGTTCAGTGACTTTTTTTTTTTTTTTTTTTTTTATCTAACTGCCTCAGGAATTTTGAAGTGACTTGTCAGGTTTTTGTTTTTAAAACCTACATCATTCAATCTTACTAAATTATTACTTTCTATATAGATAAATATTAATTCTGAAAGTAATGTATTTCTATATTTGGCAATGTGATTTTATACCATCAAGTGTGCTTTTGGTTCACAGATGTGTAAACTAATAGTCCTGTGGATACCTAAATTTGTGCAGAAAACTTTCTTTGAACCAAGAATATCCGCTCAGAAGCCAAAGTGCTGACACAATGTAAATGATGTATTACGTTTTACTATTTTATTTTAAAATATGTTTTATGCTGTTGCCTTACTTCTTTCAGTGGTAGCTTACCCTCATAAATGAGAAAAGATGAAACATTTAAGTGAAACTCATGCTTGTTTTCAGAATTTAATTGTTTTAGGAGTGGTAATGAATTGTATAGAATTGATGTTTCTGAGTGGTGTGGCTTTAATCAAACAGCCTCATGGGCAGTACTCATTAAAAGTTACAGACTTCCGAGCTTATCAACTTCTCAAGGGGAATAGTGAGACTTGAAAACAGTATCATAGTATTGATAAGTTTGGAAACGATCTTGAAGATCATCCCGTCCAACCTATAATCCAACTAAATCTAACATCTAGATCATATTACTCAGCACCTCATTCAGCCTACCCTTGAACATCTCCAGGGCGCTTTCTCCGTTTTAATGAGGTGCTACAGTGCGAGCTACACTCTCAGGACCACCCCTCCAGATCTTATTAGTGGAGAGTGTGTGGCTACAGGCGGGGAGTAGTTGAATAGGTTCGGTAGTCGTTCATGGGTTCGGTATCTTCACGGATTTCATGACTTGCGGGACCTCCCCAGACCCGACCCCCAGCGAATTCTGGAGGATCACTGTGTTTATAAAAGCTCTACTTATTGTCCTTAACAGAAGTGGCCAGCCTGAGTTCAAGGGGGGCTTTTGCCTGTCTAATTTTCCTCCTACACGACCTAACAATACCTCGGTACGCGACCTGATTAACCTCACCCTTTTTCCAAAGGTGGTACGCCATCTTTTTGTTGCTTCGTTCTTTTCAGACTTCCTTACTTATCCAGGCCGATCTTTTTCCCCAGCAGCTCATTTTACGACACACAGGGACAGCTTGTTTTTGTGCCTTCAAGAATTCATTCTTGAAATATACCCAATAATTCTTGAAGTATATGTTTAATCCTTGTTTGTATCCAATCTTTGGTTACATTTCTGGCTATGACTTGTCTAATAAACTTGCATTTATTGCTCCTTATGATGATGAAAGAATGAGAAAAAAGTTTGTCTCTCATATTGTGCTCTCTTTCCCTGCGCCTTTTCCAGTGCTTAAAGTGCTGCTGGTAAGCAGTAAGAAAACTTACTAGTTGCTATTCCCTGCACTCTCTAGCCTCTCTAAAGGATGCGGCTGTTCTTCACCCCGGGTAGGAGTTTTGCCCCTGTTCTTCTGACACTTTATAATTTTCTGTGGAGGACAAATCCTGCATATGTTCCTGTTCTTTACATTTTATTGGGTTTAACTGTGTACAGTGGAACTTACAACTTCAGTTTCTTACTAGTTGGGATTTTCAATTTTTAATTTTTTTTTTCTCTAGCACATGGGGTGTCCTTAAATAAGAATTTTAATAGTTGGCATTTACTTCACCATTAAGGTGGATTTTATATTATAGGACAAAACCATTATAAGGTTATATAAGTATCTGTAATAAAGTTTGGTCACTCCTGAAATTTCAGTTAAGAGATGGATGTTTTAAGAATTGTTCTTAACACCATTGAGATTCTGTTGTAAATGTCATTTTCCTGTTGGTTGCTTCCTTTCATGCACTGGTTTGTGGTGTATCAGGCTGTGCCTCTATGCCCTAAAGCTTCCAAAGTGCTTTTCAATGTAAGCAATAAACCCAAGTTTGTTCCAGTGCATTTTTTGCTTGATTCAGTTTACTTAGTTTGAGTTTCCCTGGGTAATACGGGGTTCACTGCACACGTCTGAAGACACCAAATTAATTAGACAGTCTTCCAGGCTATCTGTATGTATTCTGTCTAGGGCATAAGACTTGAGGCATGCAGCAAATCAGTTAACTCTTAAAAGTAAAATCTTGGTTAGAGTTTTGCTTTTAGCATGCACAGATTTTTTTTTTACTTGAGGGTAAGACATAAGTGACTTTTTATCATGTCAAGCAAAAATATGTAGTTCATGGTGAGTAGTGGTTTTTATTCCTTAAGAAACAGTTATTACAGACACAAGGCATTAAATAATTCTTGCAAGATTCACTGAGGATTTTTTGTAGATGGTTGGTTTTGTTTGGTTTTGTTCTATTAGTTTTTTTGTGTTTTGCTTTGGTTTTGTTTTTTGTTTTTTTTTTCATTAGGGGCGAGTGCAGAGCCTGTGCTCCCAGCTTGTGAGGATAATTGAGGATTAATTCATTATATGCAGATATATATTCAAATATACTGTAGATAGGAAGTTATTTTTTCTTTAAAAACCCTAAAATAACAGAAGACCTTATTAAAGACCTAATATAGCATTGGGTTTTCTTGTGTGAGACTTTTGCTGAGGGCAGGTCTGACAACTTGATCTGTGTGTAATACTGTGTATTATTCCAGCAAATGCTGTGGAAGTTGTCTGAAAATGAAAATGCTGTTGTCTTCATTTGAATTTCTTAGCTTGTATTTCCTGCGTGTTTTGCTGCAGTTTAAATTAATAAATCTAGAATAGAATGACTTTATGCTAATTTATATATTCTCAGGAATACACTTACGATGAAGCAGAGAGTCTTCTTCCTTATTCCCTGGTTTGTGTTTGTTTCAGATTGTAGGTTGTGAGGTGACAACCTACTTCCAAGACCTGTGATGTGAAGCTGGTTTTACCTACCTCTATTTCCTGGGCAGTTGCAGAAGTCAGGGAAATGTCTGTGATGATCTCAGCAGTCTTATGGATGCAAATTCATGAGAAGATACTTAAGTGCATCTGTTCTTAAAAGCAAAGCAAATCTCTACCCATGAGCCAAAACCCAATCATAATACAGACTTGCTCCTATGTTGTTCTGTTTTTCTAAGATGTAGGAATAACAATAACAGTTAGAAGCATCATGGACTGAATAAGTGCAGATGTAGTGTTTTATACCTTTCTTAAGGTTGGGCCACATACCTTTCTAAAGTGAGGTATGTCTGCTACAATCTCTTCCTGAGAGGAGAGGAATGGTAACTGGCTGGGAGGATGAGGGGATTAGTACTTTCGTGTCTCCTCTTCTCTAGCCTGTCTAGTTTACCATTGCTGCCCTTCAGCCCAACACCAAGTACAGATGCTTATCTGAGTTCCACAGAGAGGTAATGCTGGAGCACCTATGCATTTGTATCTGACTTCACTGCATTTAGGTTTTCTTTAGTTTGCTCCTCAGTCCAGTATTGATCAGCCTCTCTAGCATGTGTTTCCATTTTTTAACTAGTTACCCTCTCTCTCAAAGGCTTTGAAATTCAAAAATTGTGGTTTGTTGAATAAGACTTGAAACAGTATTACCTTAATTAGCTAATCAAAATTATCCTGCAGATATAATTGATTTTAAAATATGAGATGTGAAATGGAGTGGTTTAACAAGATAAGATTAGAGTGTAGATGTTTGTTTCCCTCTGGTTTATACATTTTAATGTTTTCCTCCTTTTATAATTAATATCTTGTCTATTTGGAAATCTAATTAAAGATAACTTAATTAGACCTATGTTTAGCCAGGTTTTGCATAGAAAATGTTTTAGGGATTGCATACTTTTGATCTTAAATGTACTTGTTTCCCGCTTGGAAGTGGATGAAAGGATGTTTGAGGCGGATTTGTGAGAACTTGGTTAACACAGAAATGGGTGTGGAGAGGAGGCAACAAATGAGAGTGGGAGGCTGCAGCGTAGTATGGTGCTGTAGCCAATAGCTGCATCACTTCAGAAGGTGTTACCTTGGTCATAGTTCAGAGATGGGAAGAATTTGGAGTAGTTTGTTTAAAATAAAACTGTCTATGAATTTAAATAATATCATTAGGATTACAAATGAGGGAGTAAAATAGATTTATTTTTTGATTCAGCTTTGATTCAGGTCTGTCTAACTTGGAAGGTATTTATGCACTGTAATACTTCCCGTCTTTGTTACTTGTGCTTGATCACTGTGGGGAGCAGTAATGCATGAAATCACAGGCCGTGCCTCCTTTGGAGTCAAACTTCATGAATCAAGGTTTCCCCTTTCCTCTGCTGTGTAAGGATACAGCTGGAAAACTCCACAGTTCTGTTCCAAAAGTGTACTTGGTGTTGTTTCTTCCTTAGAGCTAGACAACATGAAGCAGTCATGTGAAATGCTCCAGCTGTGCCCTTAGTCTCTCTTTAGGCCAGGGAAATTTTGGGTAAGACAAGTATGCAGAAGGTATGGCATTATTTTTGCCAGCTTGCCATGTAATTTCTAAAGATACTTGTGTGTTGCATTAGTGACATGGCATTAGCAAAATGAAAGGCTTATTCCAGTATGTGAAATAATGAAGCAAACTTCAGTTTTATTTTTTAACTATTATCTCAACGGATTTTTTCTTTTTCCTGTGGCTGTTGAGAAATTGTAATTTTTTTATACTGGAAGAAATCTACCTTAAGTGTAATGTGTTTTTCTTTGCTTTTAAAATATATATCTGGTATTCTGGGAAGTGTAATTTAACTGAAGCAATAGGCAAGAGAGGAGACTTAGAGTCTTGAAAAGCAAAATACATTTCAAGTTAGTGAATTCTCTGGCCTGATTTCTTCTTGTAAACAACACAGGCAAAACGTCGTTAGAGGGTATAACCCTAAATCCTCTCTTCTAGTTATCTGTTAACAGCTCTGAAAACTGGTAATTCTTTTGTAGGTCATGCTGCCTCCTGGTGCTCAGCAGTCTGAAGATAAAGGTGCTAAAGAAACTATTCTTGATGATGATGAGTGTCCACTGCAGATATTCAGGGAGTGGCCTAGTGATAAAGGTATGTCCAAAAAGATTTAAGAGACTTCTGTGCCTTGGATGTGTCCATGCTGTGGACCTCCTGTAAAGTAAGAAATTGTAACATATTTTAGTGTGTTTTGCTTTAATGCACCTTTAATATTAGAGTTAGTATTTAATTATGCACTCTTGGTAGTATTACATCTTTAGGTAGTAGAAAGGGTTTACATTTTATCCTAGTTTCAAAATTTTCCACTATGGAGAAGTATGCTCTTAATTTTTATGTATTTCTAAGTTAAACTATTTTAAAGAAGTGTCAAGAATATATTAAGCTAAAAGTAATCCTATTGCAATATTAATAGATGTTGGTTGTATGTTTCTTGACTGATAGTGTAACTCAAAGAATGTATAATACTGTGTTTTAGGAATACTAGTCTTTCAATTGAAAAGGCGGCCTCCTGATTATGTCCCAAAGAAAACCAGGAAAATAACTGATGGAAAGCCATTAAAGGGGAAGGAAAGAGTTGACGGGTCTGGCTATGGCTCTTGCCTTCCTCCTGAAAAGTTACCATACCTGGTAGAATTAAGCCCAGGTAGGAATTCTGATTATCTAATAATCTAAGTTGCATTATTCCACAGTCATCTGGGTTTTCCAAAAATAGGACTTTCATTGTAAGCACAAGGAAGTCTGTGGGCAGTGGTAGTGAACGGCACATTAGTTGTTCTTCTGATGTCAGTTTCTGAATTGGAGTTCTCTAAAGGTAGAGCTTCATATTGCTATAATATCAGAATTTTAGCAGCAAATGTTTGGAGTGCAAAAAGAGGAGAAGTTACTTTGTCTTCCTTTGCATGTTTGCATTTAGCCTTTCGATTTTGGTGTTTAAAAACTGATAATAAGTAAAGTAGTTTAACATGTCATCTTGTGATTTGGGAAGGGAAACCAGAAAATCACTGCTTAAATCTCATTTGTTTTACATTCACAGGTACACTATAGCATACCTGGCATTTTACAGTGCCCTACATGAAAAACAAACAATTTTTAAGAAGATGAGAAATAAGAATTTTTAAATGAAACTTAGATGTTAAATATTTTTCAGCCTACGTGGAACCTACAAATCACTGGCAAGGCTGAGTTATTTTGTCATCATTCCCACTCCCCGGGCTGCAATGTAATTTACCATTTTATGATATAGGAACAGCCAGAAGAAACTGTATAGCACAACTGATACTACATACACAACTTGCACTCTTAATTTCTGTTGTCTTCATGTTTAAAGATTTGGATGCGGACTTACATTTTTGATGATTTAATTATAAATAACTTAGGTATACTCAGGTGTTCAAGCACCCATTACATTTTGAAGTCTGATTGTTTACCTTTTGGGAATCAAGGTTGGAAATTGGTGCTGAAACCTTTGATCAGAATTGCCAACAAAAGGTTAAATTCATAGACAAATAGCGTGGGATTTTTGGTTTTTTGTTTGCTTTACAATCCAGATGAAATTAGCAGTTCACAGAATATATTAAATGTATTACATGCTGAGGTTTGTTTTGCGTATCATTATTTTGAGTTCTTTTAATAGTACTTCTGAGTTCTTGTGCTCTAAACTCTTACTCTTTGTGGAGCATAGTTGCTTTAGTATGAAATGTTGTGCTTGGGAAGTGGAGCAAGACATCCATTAACTGAGAGAGGAAAAGCAATCAGACATGCCACAGGTGTCAGTGCTGTGTACTAAGCCTTCCCACATTGCCTGTGGGACTGACCTATTGTTCGCGTTTTTCTCCTAAAAGTTTGTTGTTGCTGTTCTAAACAATAAGAATTGTTTCATTCAGTAGCTTTGTAGTACTGATGCCTTTATATTCTACACAGTTTCTGAAGTTTAATGCACTTCATCCTAATAAACTGAATAAGTGTTGTCTGGCTACAGTTTCACCCTTTCCTGTCTTTTCTTTTCTTGCCCTCCTCCGCATGTTCTGCATGGTATCTGTCCTGCTGGTGCTGCCTTCACCTGGGTCCTCTGCATGTGTTTCTAACCCCAGGGAGAAGGAATCACTTTGCCTACTACAACTATCAGGCTTACGAAGGTAACACTCTATTTAATACTGTTCTCTCATTAGTCACTAAAAGCTTTACTGGCTGTAAATCTTGTGTTTCTTTCTGGCAAGTGAAAGGCTATCTTATCTTAGTGTTTGGGGTTTTTCCCCCAAGGGACTGCTTCTGTGAAATACAGTTATACTCCGTCATTCGTGAGGAACGGGTCAGGCCACGGGCCTCGCAAAAAGCTGTGCAGGTCATTAATATGCATGCAGGGCATGCCCATTGCTCCACCCCCCCAGCACTCCGGAGCGCTGCGGACACTTTTCTACTTCTCCCCTCGGGCTCTCCGAGCACAGGGGAGCAAAGGGAACCGTTTCTGAGCCTCCTGTGACTTGGGAGACACCAACACTTTCCCCCCTGCCCCGAGAATCCACGGGCCTCCCCGAGCCGCCGCGATTGCATGCCCACAGCCCAAACCCCGCACCACTGC
>WEKX01024762.1:32145-50270 GCA_013390025.1 Pitta sordida
GTGCCGCCATTGCGAACCCCCTCCCTGCAGGGCGGGGTGAGTCCCGCCCCACAGGCACTGAGGCACCGCCCCTCGGCAGAGCAGAGTCACTGAGCATGCGTCGGCCCGGGGACCTCGCAGTTGGCTGAAGTAAAACTGCGAGAAATTTGCTTCGCAAATGGGCGGGGTCATAATGCAGAGGTCGCAGTGCACCAGGGATTCACTGTAGTTACCTGTCTTGTCAGCTGCCACTTAAGTATTTGATCTGTGAACAAACGTCGAATAGATCATGAATGTGCTATCATCCGAAGACTTCAGCCTTCCAGATGTGGCTAGCAGTTAAATTTCTTAGGGTGGTTTACAAGCAATGTTGTGGTAAAAATAAAAATTTCTTGGATCCATCTGCTTCCAGAATTCATAGTTAAAATTGCATTGGATGAAGGTTATGGAATGTTACTGTGTTTTCCAGCGTTGACTGCATTGAGCAGTGGATGAAATCTGTGATGATTTTTGTGTGAAGTAGTTTGGATCACTGGTAAAGTGACCTCTCTTTCTACTCTGGTAATGACATTTCTTAGGATTGTTTAGTATTTGTACTGCCTGGTTTGTGTTACTGTCTAACATTAGTGGTGTATATCAAAGATTTAGCCAAATTAGACAATAGAGTCTTGTTCAGTTTTATCTGCAGTATTTGAAATTGATAACCTACAAATCATTACGCATCTTTGATTGTCCTTAGAGTTCAGAGTAATGTGCAGATACATCCTAGTTTGACCAAACAGATGAGAACACAAAGCAACTTTCTTCATTGTGAGGTGGTTACCAGAATATCTTTTCTTACATTTTGTTCTTTGTTTTTCATTTTATTTTCTAGACTGCTATAAAAGTACTACATGTGGTACTCAGTGTTGCTCACCCTTTCTTTCATGTTTGTGGAGTACAATACTGGGGTTTAAGGAACTCTGCACAAACTTACGCCTCCAGTGTTCAGTTCTTTTGAGAATTGAATCCAGACTTCCGTTTCATTAACATCACTATTTCAGAGAGCAGAAAAGTTTGGTAGAGTGTGCTGAACTGAAAAAGAACTCTGCAGGAACACTTGACCATTAAGTAGAAAGCTTGAAATTTGGTTGCATCTCACTGGTAAAAAAAAAACCCAAAATGACAGTTTCCTAAATCTTAGAGTGAGAAAAAGAGATCTTTGTACTCTAGAGATCAGTCTGTCTCTTTGGAACAAAGCACTTCAGGATAATTTTATTTATTATAGAAATAATTCCTGTAGAACTGTCATCCTGTCAAAATGTTGGCTGTTGATATTCTTGCGGAAGAACCTATCAAACTCACTTTAGTGCTCTGTGCAATTGCACAAATTCACTAAGTTTACTACTGAAATACATTCAGTTTTTCCGCTTCTCCACATCTGCTGATGTTGCTACTTTTATGACTTTAAGTGACTGAAGATTAGCTTCTGTACTGTAGGGGATGCACTTCAGTAGCTTGTGGATGTAAATGTGGCAGCATGCAATTGTTTCTGTATCCAAGTCATGAAATGAACCAATAAATTGAGATGAATCTGATAGTAATAGACTGGATAGACTGAAGTGAGATTCAGCAGCACTTTGAATAGCTAATACTGCCCATCTTACCTGCGAATGTGGCTGCTGAAGAGTTCGGGGATGTTACTAACTTCAGTTGTTCAATCAAAATATTTAAAGGCTGAGAAAAATGACAGTGTCTTTAGGATCTGCATCTCTGAGATCCTGCAAATCTGAAATTATAATTGCAACGCTTTAAAAAAAAAAAAATTCAAGGCCAGAAGGCTTTTCTTCCTCCTTCATCACACAACCAGCTACCCTGAGCTGTAGAGTACGTAGCAGTGGAAGATGCAGAGAGCATGCAGGTAGTATAACAACTCGGGAGTTGCAGGAGAGTGGAGAAATTTGAAATCCTTGTCCAGGGTGTTTTCCTGGCCAGCCTCTTTTTCTGAGAGCAGAACTGCAATATGATATGTGTAACAATTTTACCCATTAGTTTGAAGGAGCTTTGTTGTCTGTTAGAAGAGCAGTTTTAAAAAAAGTTTAGTATTGATTCCTTCTGCTGGAAGTGCACATCTTGTCTGAAATGTAACAGTAGAATCATCTCCTGAATTTTACATGGCATTTCAAATCTGCCCAATCATCTCTTAAGTCTATTACTGTTTACACTCTTAGTACTCAGGAAGTTGTGCAGGAAATACGCTTTTCAAATGTGGATTTAACTAATCTTAACTGTGTTGGTGAAGTCCATTGTGTGACCATTTTTGTTCGTCTTTGGACTGACTTGTTTTCTGTGATCTGATCTTTATAATTTTGTTTGGTTTAGTTTAAGTTTGTATTATTTCTTGGCATCATTTCAAGCATTGGATTAGCAAAATCAGCTGAAATGATGATTTTCAGAGTGGTGTAGGGGTCACACTTTAGCCTGTCTTAGGTTTTTCTGTTGTTCAAAAAACCACATTTGTGTTATGCATCACTGAGTTGATGTACCTACAGTGACTATTCACTGCACAATTTTTTTTTATGGCACCACTATCTGAAGTGTGAATGTTGACTGCATAAACCAAGTCATGCAATAGTTTGCACTGCACCCTTAACTAAGAGCAGCCTTCATGGACCGTCATGGTTTGGGTGTTAGGGTCTTTTACATAGGTATGGCACAAACTGTGGCCTACTGCAGTGAGCTCTGAGGGATACATTCCAAGCAACACAGGCGCATACTCCAAACAATATAAGGCAGCCTTCCTTCCCTCCTGCATCGCTCCCCTGGAGGAAAAAGGTGATACTAAAATATATTTCTTATGTGAAAACACATTTTTCCTGACATACATCTGTGTTGAGGATATGTGGTGAGGTAAAAACTTGTTAATATAAACTTGGTGTTGATTCATTGGTCACACATGTTGAACTCAGGTTTGAGATCCAGAAGATACCTTAAATAAACAATTGAAAAGCGTAACATTTTTATAATGTATTTTGCAGGCTTTTTCAGAAATATATAGAAGTATTCTAAATATTTGGTTTTCACCTTAAGATGTCAAAAATGAAAAAGCAGGGGGCAGTGGGAAGTATGTTTAGTATGGTAGTGAAATCACCAGACTATAAAGCCTGTCCTCTAATCTGTTTATAAAGGGCTAAGGAGAAAGTGCCATAAGAAATTAAGTACGAAAGCTTTAGATAATAGCCCTGACTTTTATGCCACTGACTTCTTGAAATTCTAAAATTTTTGCTTGTCGAATAAGTGTCCCTGTCTCCAGATGGAATCTTGTATCTTTTGGGTACCAGTTTTAGCAAAGTAGGATGAGGTTAGGAGGAGGAAATAAATGCTGGACTTCTGGATTCATAAATAAATATATGAAGGAGATACTCTTAAGTTTTGATGTGTAAATTGTGAGGAGACATAAAAATTCATGGAACTTGATACAAGCAGACAAATTAACCTATCGCTTGTGTGCTTTTGGTGCCATTGAATATGCAGCCATGTAATTTCTGGTTTGGCACTGGTAAGTATTAAAAACTAAACACAATTCAAATTGATGAAGGTACTGTGTTAACATTATCTTTTTTAAGCTACAGTGATATTAAATGTATGCTTCTCTAGACTCAAATACAGGGATTTAATACCTGAAAAATGTATAGAGGAGTGAGTGCTCTTATGATGATGCTTCTTTTGTGATGGATGACATCCTGATGATACAATAGTGATTCTGTGTTCAGTGAATAGATACTTACCATGGTACCAGGACCTAACCTTGGTATTTGTAGTACCAGTCTATAGACTACCTGTGGCTGATGTACTTATGTCCAAATAATATCCCAGCAACCCCAGGAGAAGCTTACTACTGCAATTTTATGGTTAAGTGACCTGCAATCTGATTTTAATAAACAGATCCTGGGAGTAGTGCTGGGATTTTGCAATTAGATTTATGGATGTTCTGTTTATATTGACTTTCATTTAAAAAGTGTATCTTGAGAGGTTTTTTTCTACTTGAACAATGTGTACTTCTAGGGGGAGTAGGGAGATGATCTTTATTGTTTACATCATTTTCTGAGATGTTAAAATATAGGTCAGTGGGACTATGAGGATAAGGCCAGGAGTGCTGAAGTCCTGTATGACTAAAGCTGTCATAAGTAAGCATTTTGTGAGATTCTCCTTTAATACTGCTCTAGTTCATTATCTGATGAATTGGAAACAGTTTGGTATGTGGGCCAGTTGACAGTAGATTCTGTTGATAATCTGTACTTGAGTAAAATCAATAAATTCTGTTACTATAGAGATCTGCATGTGTTTTATTTTCTTAATCCTCTAAACCCATTCTGGTATTATATAAAATCTTAGAGTTTGATAAAAATTGTACTGCTTTAACTACTAAGGAAATAGAGAAGTTTTTTCCAAGTACATTCAGAATTGTAGTTCTTGATTATGTACTTTATTCTTTGCATAGAGAACAGCTGCTCCGAGTAGGCTCTGCATACTTCCAGTGTTCTTACATTCTCTGGCATTATCTTACAATAACTTCTCCACAAATCTTGAAAGGATGTCACACAGTTGGGTTTTTTTGTTAACATTGCTATTCTGAATTAAATTGCAATAATGTAGAAATGTTGTGTGAATAGTTAAACTTTAGAAACTCACTAATTGATATTTGTTACTTACTGTACAGATGGTTCTGACTCAAGAGATAAGCCAAAGCTCTATCGTCTACAATTAAGTGTCACTGAAGTTGGAACTGAAAAATTTGATGAGAATTCCATTCAGGTATGAGAAAAAAGCAGACTCAGATGACAGTACTGATCTGATTGCTGGTGTGTTCTGTGTCATTGTGGAAACTAGTAAAATATTCTGTAAATACCCTTCAAAGGTAGAAGGGTAAAGTATTGCTGCAATTTTGTATTAATGGTCATAACGATGTAAAATAAATTATTTCCTCTCTTGCTTTAAGAGAAGGGGGGGGTTAAGTAATTGTTTCATTATTTGAGGATTTTATTAATTAAATTGGGGGCGGGGGTTTGTAACTGATTCAAATGGTTCACAGGTTATTCCGAGTTGGAAGGGACCCACAAGGATCATCTAGTCCGACTCCCAAGCGAGCGCCCACCCAGGGATCAAAACCACAACCCTGGAGCCATGGGGTGCATGTCACTGTTATTGTAAATAGGGTTAGCTGCAGCTCAGTCTCTTTCTTTTAATTTCTGCTGCAGTATAATTTAATTTATTCTGTGTTAATTCTGTTCCCAGTTATTTGGTCCAGGAATTCAGCCTCATCATTGTGACCTCACTAATATGGATGGAGTTGTTACAGTAACCCCGAGAAGCATCGATGCGGAAACCTATGTGGAAGGTCAGCGTATTTCAGAAACCACCATGCTGCAAAGTGGAATGAAGGTTCAGTTTGGGTCATCTCATGTGTTTAAGTTTGTGGATCCTACTCAGGA
Source organism: Pitta sordida (assembly GCA_013390025.1). Classification (NCBI taxonomy): domain Eukaryota; kingdom Metazoa; phylum Chordata; class Aves; order Passeriformes; family Pittidae; genus Pitta; species Pitta sordida. The sequence continues at coordinate 37,596 of WEKX01024762.1, forward strand.
CCATGTTATTTCCAAAAGACCTACTGATGCAAGTCTTATGGTCAAAGGTCCAAGACACAAAACTGGGTGAGTAAAATTTATTTTCTTCCTGCTGAGTTGAGGAGGAGAGCCTTGGGAAAAAATAGAAAATGAGTGCATTATAAATGGCCTCTGACTAGAGTATGACTTAAAGGCAGCTACTCAGAACTAATTTAAAGTGTTAAATATATAATTTTAATACTTGAGCTCCACCTTGTGATTTTATTTAGAATTAGCAAGAGTCTTTTTCATTATGAAGTATTCAAACAAGTTTCCTCGTGCTCACTTCTGTGTTCAAAACAGTGCAACACCTTATTTTACAACTTATTGTAATTTATTTCACAGTTCATTAAACGTCCAGGAAAAGTAAAGAATTTGCCAAATGTTTTCAGGGAGCCTGGTTTTTGTTTTTTATCATATAATAGCTCTTAAAATTCCATTAAAAGGATTTGAAAATTAAGTAATCACAAAACCGAACTGTTAAGGTGGGGAACTAAATGTCTCAGTATAGCAGCCACTTTTTGCAGTGTGTTTACTTACATTCTAGTTCTGTGTTGCAGGGACTAATGGTCCGGAAGTCCATCCTGTTGTTTCTCTGTATATTGATATTTTTGATAGATGCCTCTTAAAAATACTTGTAGGTTGTAGATTTGGTGACTTAGAGGGGTTCAGGTGTTTTCTTCAATGGCTACAGAAATAATCAGAAGAAACAATCTTAAACCCAATTTGTATGGCATGTTAAAAAAACCCCATAGCATCCATTTTCCCTGGGTCCAAATGAGGTTACTATTGTGACTGTACACATTATCACATAATGTGGTTTTGAAAAGAAAGAAATTGACTTGGAGGTGAGTGAGTGAGAGAGATACCTAGGAAAAGCAGCTTATCTACTGAGTTCATGTAGGCGTATGCTTTAACCATTTTTATTCTTTCTACACTTTATTTTCTTGTGGAAGTATAGTGTATGCTTGTTGTAGGACCTGCCTGCAGGAAGACCTCCAGCCATTTAGCTGTCGTGTAATATTCCGGCTGAAATCTTGAGTTCATTCTGCATCTATCCTGCAGATCAATAAATAGGTGTTCTTGCAGGTTTACATAGTCAAGTATTACTGCAGAGCTTTATCGGGACAGTAAAATCTGTGGCAAAAGGCTATTGCAGCTTGAACAACCAAATACTTTTTTAGAATTGATAGAATAAGCAGATAAGAAAATGCATTACTATGATTTATGAATTATTTACATTATCAAGAATACTGTGCATTTATTACGGAAGAACTGAGCAAAAAAACAAATTGTTGCAAGTCTACTATAGTGCCATGAATATATTTTATGTCTCTTTGTTTCTGTATATTTAGTTTTTATCCCTTGATACGCTCAGGTTCATGGTGTGACTCTTGGGAATGGTGCTGTGCAGGGCTGGGAGTTGGACTCGGTGATCCTTGTGGGTCTCTTCCAACCTGGCATGTTTGTGACTCTGAAATTAGCTAAGAATCTGTTTTTCTAAATGAAATTACCTGTATAAATGTTTTTAAGTTCTATTGAGAATGGATACAGTATTTAAAAAAGTTAGTATTAACTAGATCCAAGGTATAACCCTTGAATTTTAATTTACTAATTTTAGCTACCGTGTTCCTTGTTTGTTAACATAGCAATATCATTTCTAAAGTGTCTTTTAATGCTATCTTGCTTTTAGAGCTGTCCAGGAAACCACATTTGATCTGGAGGGAGATGTTCACAGTGGAACAGCATTACCAGCAAGCAAGGTATTACATTATGACTAAATTAACAATAAATAATAGCTTATGTAAGTAAAATCAAAATTCCAGGATCAGTAGCATTTGGGGAAGTATGGCCAGTTCATCAGTCTCCCCAGCTGTTTTCTGTTGTGGGGTGACTCAGGTATCATGTGTATTATTATTTTAGGTTTGAGGGTTTTTTCCACAAAACTCTTTTTGTTCAATTTGTGCAGGCATTTGGCATTCATTCCCTGTCAATACTAGTAACATTTTTTAGAAAAGGAAGTTCCTTATGCCTGAAACAGTTTCTCCTCAAACTCACATACTGAAGGCAGATTACATGCAGGTGGAAATTCATGTTAAAACTGATACCTCATTACTTTGTGTGTGTAGCATATGGCTGTTGTCATCTGTGATGGGGCAAATAAATGTTTTATATAAAATGTGAAAGAGCATTCGATTGTAATTTAACTAGGCTTTTAAAATTTAATGGATGTGAATTTAGACTTGAACAGGGCTCCTATACACATAGTGACTAAACAAACTGTCTTTGCAGTCATAATTATAAACATTTTATGAGGTGATAATCTTGCTTTCTTTCTGCCCTGTCTTTCCGTTAATAAGTTTTATGCCAGAACTGCATTTTCCAAGAGCAAACAAGTAAAGTTAACAATGATTGATGTCTTACTTGCTGTGATCATATACCTCAGATGAAATGAGAAATTTAATTATTTCAGTAGTATGAGATGTAGTCATCCTCCCAGAAATGCATTTCCTTTCGTTTTGTTACTGCTACCGTAACATTGAAGTACTTGTAAATATTTAGGGATCTTAATGCAGCAGTGCAGGTATTACAAATACTCTGATAGCTTTTGAATATGTTTGTTAGTCCTTACTTTTTTCTTGTCACAGTCTTTTGATTCAGTTTCTCTACTTTCTTTGTAGCTTTGTGATAGTTTGTTCTTTTATCTTGTGTGCCTTCTTTACCTATCTCAGATAAGAGTTTATTTAGTGACATTTTAGAAGAAAGAAGAGAAACTTTGTAAACTAATAAAATGTCTTAAAATTGCTCAGAATAACAGTTTCTGACATCATTGCATAGCATGTTTCATTTCCTTTTCACACTCATTAGAAAAACATTTCTAGTAGTCCTCAGGAACTTGGGGAAAATTTATTTTCTTTCTTTTCCAGTTTTACTGTTGGAGAGTGTATATGGCATCGTGCTAAATTACTGAATCACTTGTTTCTAACAGTTTGCTTTTCTATTTGGAAAAGGGGTAACAGTAACTTTAATGAAAGGTCTCTGAGACATGGTGGAGAAAAGTGGTTCTCTGATTGGCATGTTAGTACTGAAAAATGGTTTGTTCAAACTCTTCTTCTGAGATACACTTTTGGGCAGGTTTTCTTTTGTCAAAACAAATTATAATATTCTGTGAATCTGTGAATTTAGGTATTCATGTGAAATGTTGAAACATTTCCTAATTTATTGATGTCTTGTTTTCAGTTCTTATATACTGGAAATAATTGCTACATACGTATTTTGCTGCTTTAAGCAGCATGTTTGTTCCCTTCCTAATAGAGCTTGTTGTAATTGGAAATTAAAAATTAAAAGCTTCCTATTCAGGAGCATGGGACACCAAAAGAAAGCAAATTAAATGGTGCATAAAAAAACACAGACTTTGAGTTGCTACTTCTTGTCTTGGAAGATTTTTTCTGTCTAGCAAATCAGACTTTCCTTAGGATCAGGATAAATTATTTTATGGATCACTAGTGTAAGCACTTGAAACTACTCCAGAAGCAGCAGTTTCAAATCAGTAAATATGTTTAACTTTATCTCTTGCCCAAACTTTTCATTACCACCTCATTCTTACTTTGTATTGATTGCTGTGCAACTTTTAATTAAAGGAATTTGAAAGTTTAATTGTAAGTTCCTGCCGTGCATTAACAAAGAACTGCTCCTCTCTGGCCATTGGTGTCTATTGAGTTGCAAGCAGTGCTTCATTGTGGTGATAACGCCTGCTGAGCTGCTGGTGTCTGTCCCGTACTTCTCTCTTCTGTTTTCCCATCTCTTTTCAAGCCTTGAATTGACCCGTCATTCTAGTAGTGCCAGGCACGAATACTGGCTAATGCAGTGTTTGCATGCTAAGCACCTGTCCTGCTGTTTTGAATTAGAGCACCAGCAGGCTTGACGGTGACAGGACATCATCAGCATCCAGCACAGCCGAGCGAGGAATGGTGAAGCCGATGATTAGAATAGAACAGCAGGATTACCGCAGACAGGAAAGCAGGTAGGAAATGGGTCATCCATCTCTTCTCATAATCGAAAAAGCTGGGTAAGTTGTTCCGGTAGATCAAGCGTTCTAACAGTAGAGGTGCATTAAAACACTTGAAACAACCTGGTTATCCCCATGGAAATGGAGATTTCCTTTGAGATCTCAGTCCAAATGAACTCCAGGATTAACATCCAAAAAAAAAGCGTCAGAGTACGTAACAAAATGGTGAAGCAAAAGGTCACTTTTTTTCATTTGCAGTTCTCTTTGTAAAGTCAGGCTGATAGTTGTGTCATATTGTTGATTTGTGGTTAGATATGTCATATGAAGTGACTTCAACAACAAAAGCGCAATTACAGTTGGCCCTCTTGCACTTTGCGCCCCCCATATTGCAGCTTCAGATCTTAGCGGCATGATTTTTTAGCGAAGTAGGAGACCCATTTTGCAACTGTGCATGTGTGACTTGTCGCTGCAGCGGCAGCCGAGGCCATGTCCCAGGCAGTGGTGGCGGCTGGGGGGGCACGGGTGGCAGTGGCGCGGCTGCCATTCAACACGGGAGTTGGGCTACGTGGGTCCAAATTAAGACTGTGGGTGCACGATATAGGAGACCCAACTGTATTTGAAATGTTCATTTGCCAGTGGCAAGATGATGTGGTTTACTCTGGAGAGTGAAATAACCCAATCATTCCTATTTCTGCTGTAGTGTTGTCAGCGGGTGTGGAGTCTCTGTCCCTGAAGATACTTAAAACCTGAGGGGACATGGTAGTGAGAAACTTGCTCTCACCCTATTTTGTGCAGGGAAGTTGGACCAGAAGATCTCTTGAGTTCCTATTACACCTCAGTGAATCAGTGATCATGTGGATAGAAGTTTTTTCAGATGTTTAAAAAGATACAAGATTATATTGCTATCTACATAAATCAGCTTTTAAATTTAGATGAACAGCTATGATAAATGAATGAATGATGAGGTAAACCTGCTGCAGGGTTAAAATGTGCAGTAATTCAAATTGTAAACCTTGTAGTATGAAGCTTTTAGTACCCTTAGATGGATTTATTTTTCAGTAGTCAGAAAACAAGAGTTCAGAGATGCCAGTGGTAGGAAAAGAAATACAACCAAGGAAGGGCAGAAAATTGTGCTTGCACCTGAACTTTAATGTTCAAGTATTTTGTAGGAGGAGCAGGTTTTAAATACTTTGGGTGAGGTTAAAATAGAATGCAATGATTTGAGGTTTAGCAAGTTGAAAAAAAACAAAGGCAAGCAACCAAACAAAACCCTCACCAAAATCCAAATGTACCCATAGTTTTTTGAGTATACTATAATTTAGTTTTGGGTCTTTTGACATGAGCCTTCAAAGTTACATTGTGGAGTTTTACTCCATGAGATAGCTGAATAAAGGTTTTCCATGTCCTGTCTATGCTTTGTGGCATAACTAATACAGAGAAACCCCTCATATTTGCCTATTTGATTAGTCGCGGTTGGATTTTCAGCGAGTTGTGCGACTGCACGCATGTGCATAATGTCCTGGGGATTCTATCCAGCTGCAAAGAACAGCTCAGTTAACGCTTTCACTTAAGGGAGGAATAATAGGTTAGATATTAGGAAAAGGTTCTTCAGGCAAAGGGTGATTGGGCACTGGAACAGGCTCCCCAGGAAAGTGGTCATGGCACCAAGCCTGACACAGTTCAATAAGCATTTGCATGATACTCTCAGACACATGATGTGACTCCTGAGGGTGATCCTGTGCAAGGCCAGGAATTGGACTTCAGTGATCCTTGTGGGTCCCTTCCAACTCAGGATGTTCAATAATTCTGTGAAATATATGCTTCACCTTTTGCAGATACCAGAAAAATCAAATTTTTGTTCAGTTTTCTAATCTGTCATTTCTCTGATGGGTCCAGGTAAGAACTAGCACTGCAGTCAGTTTCAGTGAGGGCATAATTCTGGGGCTTATGCTATGATTGCTGTTTCTTAGTGTCGTGTAGCAGCAGCCAGGTGAGGATGGGGACTAGAGTTGACCTTCTTTTCCTCCTTACCGGAAAAAAGGACAGATAGGTTGACCAAATCCTCAGCAATTTTCAGGCTATTAAAGGCAGCAACGGACATTTGTTGTAAACAAGCTAATGTTCCAGTCAGAGCTTCATTCACTTTCATGTGATTCTTTAATGAATAATTTGTTATTTGGGTCCTGTCAGTGGCAGATGAAAACTGATCCTAGAAGTCTGCCATGCAGCACAGAAGAGAGTCTTCATTAGTATCACAGACTCTGCAGTTAAAGTCTGTATTTTGATGTATTTTGCTGAATTATTCTGGAGGAAAGGTAAAGACTCGATCATTTTGTGGAAGGATGTTTTGTCAACATTTGGAACCAGTGTATTTGGGGAAATCTTGCCGTTTTACAGGGGAATTAATATCACCTGTGTGGATTGTTTGGTTCAGTTTTGCTCATCTTTCTTTAGATCTCAGGATACCCATGGACCAGAACTGATACTGCCTGCCAGTATTGAATTCAGGGAAAGCTGTGAGTAAATTGTGAAGTTAAAAAGCTGACCTGTTTGTGCCTTATACTGTAATATTTCAGTTATTTTGAAAAGGGTAGTTTTAAGTAAATGTTGAAAAAAATAATGCCTGTCTAGATCATAGACAATCTAGTCGGGAGGGTGAACAGACACTTCAGATATTGAAGCAGGTTCATGCATATCCAATTCTGGTTGCAGTTTCAACTCTTATGTTCAGATACTCAAATGTGGAAAAAAAATTAATCTCATCTCTTTAATAGTACATTGAATTAATTCTATTCTATGCAGTTCTCTGTTCCTTGAATAATAGATTGTATCTTTGTCAAATTCCATTTTACATAAAATCTGATTAGGCTAACATTTTCATTTAGAATTTAATTTTTTGTTATCTTGTTCCCCAGGTTTTGAAGCCTCAGATCTCATAGAAAAATACTATAACGGAGATTTTACATACTTCAAATATTTGAAACTAAATAGATTTATGAGCTAGCAATGACTGATTTTTTTTCAGTATAGGAGATTTGTAGGAATAAAATATTCAAGAGAAATCTTGCATTTTCCCATTCTCTCAAAGATGCAAATTTTCAGCAAAGAGATATAGGCAATAGTACAGAAATGTTTCCCAATGATCAGATTTCCTATTTATCAGATTTATATAAATAGATTTATATAGAAGTGTGTTGTTAATAGGTCTAAGTAACTGCAGTACATAACAGACAATTTAGAGTTCAAATTCCTGTATGTTGTTCCCCTCTTCCCCTCCTCCTGCAAAACCAAATCATCTATGCCTCAAGTTATAAATATTTTTTTTTTTTGTCTTTGGCTTTATGACATGTTTTTTTCCCTCTTTGTCTCCAGCCGAAGATGCCTTCTTGTCTGCCATTATAAATTACACAAATAGCTCAACAGTTCATTTTAAGCTGTCACCTACATACGTGTTGTATATGACATGTCGGTATGTATTGTCCAGCCAGTACAGACCTGACATCACTCCCGCTGAGCGTACTCATAAAGTCATTGCAATAGTCAACAAGATGGTGAACATGATGGAAGGAGTGATACAGGTGAGTTACTCAGCAAAAATATGTCAATGGAATTGCATACATGTTGCTGATAATCTAGCAATCTACTTAGTTTTTTCTTAGTCTGACCTGTAACAGTATTTGACTAAACTGTAACACCTGGATTCGTTGCCTGTATGGAGGTTTGTTTTTGTCAGTGAATAATGTCAGTGGTAAGAAGCTCTCTCCTGAGCAATATGGGAAGTTAGGGAGTGGCTGTTGATCTGAAGATATATTCCCTGACAAGAGGTGAATCTTCTCTAGAAGGTAAGATTGTTGCAAACATTTCTGGCTGTGAACCCTTGTAAAACAAGTGGGATGGACTTATTAAAGAATATTGGATAGACAGCAGTTTGCACTGATTGATGCTTGAAGTGAGCATGTTACAAAGAATCATGAGTTTAATTTTAATCATGTTACTTTCATAACTCTTGTAAACACAGGTCTGGTAATAAAAACTTGGACTTTTTCAACCAGGCTGACATAATTGCTTGGTAAAGAGGAATACAAGTTCTCAAATGTTCCAACATTTTGTGTGTAGTCTACTGCTATTGCTACTGTACATGCAAAATTTCTACAGAAGCACAGGGGGAGTTCTGTTGTGTGTAGAAATGCAAGATTAGATCCCCACTGGGTTGCCAGTAAAATTAGACAGTACCTTGCATTGTGTAACTGTTGATAAAATGGAGTGGTCATTTCCTCAAAAAGGAGTTAGTTCAGGTATCCTCACTAATTAATTAATTATTGTAACTTCTTTGCAGTTTTTTCTGAGAGGAAAAATTGCAATATGTTTATAGGTTTATTGAAACAGATGTGTTTGTTGCAAATAGTGCTGCCTGAGTAGGTTATATAGAGCAAGGACGCTGCTGAGCACTGTGCAAGCATAACAAATGCATCAGTCCTGTCTTGGAGAGTTTTCCATGCAAGTGTTACCCAACAAGTTAATTAAGGGAGAATAGGAAAGTAAACAACAGGAGTGGCATGAAAGTCACACCAAAACAAAACTGTTCAGCTTTTTTGCACATTTTTGAAACATTTAGCAGAGTTTTCAGGAGGGTGAATGTTATCATGAGACAGCTCTGTGAATTACATCACAGGCTCACTCCTTTCTCAAGAAAGAATGGGAGAAAATGCCAGTGATGAGGACATAACTGCTGTGAAACATCTGGCTTTGGAAGAGGGGAGACTGTGGCTGTAGTGGAGAACGTGAACTAGAAAGAGCCTCCCCATATGCAATTCAGCTGGGAGAATGGAAAGTAGGCAGAGAGGGTAGGCTTCAAATATAAACTGGATGTTTCAGTTATGAATCAAAAAAGACACTCAGTTTATATAACTGATGTATACTAATAGAAATGACCCCAGAAAGACTTGGAGTGACAGAGGTGGGTACTGTGGGAACGCAGAGATAACACTCTTCATTGTTTGTGTTGAATGCATAACCATGCTAGAAGATACTAGAGGGGTGGACTCAAACGTAGCATTTTGTTTGGAAAACAAATGAAAGCTAGAAAGTAGATTATATTCTGAAAACATTCATTTACAGTACTGAGAAGGGCTTCCCAAATCACATGCAGCCTTGTGGTTATTAACCACAAGGAAATGTTACAAGAAAATATATTTTCTATAATCCCGCTAATACTATTACAGAACTGTTAAAACCAAGTGTTTATTTGGACTGTCCTTTGTGAAAGGCCATTTCTACAGCACTGTAACTCCACAGTTGCAATCTAATCTCCAACCTAAATTTTAGGGAACACATCAACGAGGAAGTGGTAGCTGTATTTGTGGTTTGTGAAATATGTTACCTAATTGCAGGAAATAAAATGAAAAGAGCCAGAGGTTGCATAAAAATTGGGAGGAAGCTCTTGTACATGTCATGCTGAAGAAGCTGCAGGAAATGGGGAAAATCACTTGTTGGACCAAAGAGTAAAACTTTCAAGGTTAATGGGCTAGAGGCAAAGAAATGCATTGATTCTAATGACCAAGAAAATGGCTTTACCTTGGACCTGTCTTAGCTGAGTAAGAGCAATATGAGCTAAGATGGGTCAGATTACTTTATTTAGTTTGTAAAATAAGTTACATTGATGGCTGTCACAGTTAAATTACTATGTAATAAGTTAACATATCACGATTGCTTTTTTGTATGTCTCAGTTGTAAGGCATTTCTGCACTGGAAGGGATGTGAGGGTGTGAGAGGGAAAACAAGTAGGAGGCAAGGGGAGAGAGACATGCTGTACAGAAGTAGTGGGGAGCTGTGCTGTACTGCAGACTAAAATAAAGGGTTTAGGTCCTAATTTTGCCTGCCTAGATTAGAAAGTGTCTTTACTAAGTTACTCAGGAAGTACTTTGTAAGGAATTAAATCTTTGACTTTCTGTAGTCTCTTCATCAATGTATGCAAATATTATAAGAGATTTCATATGAGATAGGGATAAAATAAGAGAGATCTATGAAAAGGCTCAGTGCTTTCAGTAAAAAGACAAGGAATAGAAACTTACTGCATTTTTATTATCCTAATTTTTTTTTTCCAAATCATTATGTGACATTTTGCATCCTTATTAAATTTTAACATTCATTTGTAGAAGGAGCATCTCCTTTTGTTCTGTGCCTACACATCTTCAGTCAGTTCAGAGTGCTTTGGTTGGAAAGGGGAAAGAAACAGAAATTGGGATTTTGAGCTCTAACAAAAATTATAGTACTAATGGCAGATAACACATCAAATATTTACATCTAGGCTTACTGTGTTCCGGGTGAGGTAGAGTGATTTGAATAGAAAGCTAAAGATAATTAAGAGCTCAGTTCTAAATAATCAGACAAACATACCTGCTGGGTTCTTCTACCCCACTCCTTCAGTCTGTGTAGCTTTGTATGTACCAACATTAAAGAAACTTAGTGTAGTATTTTAGTTGACTTTTTTGTTGTTGTTTAAAATGGTCTTTTTGTTCTTTAATTGAAATCCATGTATTAGACCTGTCCTAGATGTTTTATGTATTTTGTTTGGTTTTGAATGTTGTTGGTTGGGTTTTGGATTTTTTTTTAGTGGGGGTTCTCTGTCCCTCTGTGTGTGTTTGTATATTGTCTCCATTGCAGCAGTGCGGGCTAATAGCTCCCTGGATCTGTTCCTCGGATGGCTAGTTATCCCATTGCCTGCACAAAGTTCCTCAGGATTTCTGTGGCACACTGAGCATGGAATAACCAACTAGTCTGGGATGTCAACTAGTATAGGGCATTCCTTGAATTCATTGTGATATGTTGGCACTTCAGTTCGTAGCTATTGTGCTACAAGTCCTATTAAAATAAGTAGGTTTTTAAAAGAGCTCAGTTGCATCGTAGCTACTGATTAATGCATCTGTGTATAAATGTGAACATGTGTTGTACCTTCATATTTAGTGTTTGATTTCTAAAACTTTCATGATTGTTCACAAGTTTCTTTCTTCTATTCTGTTTGATTTCCTTCGTCCGTTTTTCTCCAGGAGGTAGACCAGGTTGATCAGGTAGGATATATTGCTGGGAACTGATCCTAGCTATGTTGGCTTAGCTCAGTTTCTCATGCTGCTTCCATATCAAAATACAATACTCAAACAGCTGGACTTGAACAGTTCATAACACTCATTCAGCAACTGGAACATGCAGTACTAAAATCCTTTTTTGACTTTGCAACTTTTACGGCATTCCATAATTTCTGCTTAACGCACTTCAATGTGGATATGAAATGACCAAAGTTCTTTTTCTTCCCTTTATTTTCTTTTTTTGTTGTTTGTGGTTCCTATTCTTTGGATTTCATCTGAGGTTGCCTGGCCTGGCATTTGTGGTCGGGAGATGGTGAGATAGATCAGTACTTGATACTGAATCACGTGGTATCCCAGCCAGTGAGCGCAGTATCAGTGTGGCAGTGGGCAGTAGTGAATATGCGCTTAAAAGTGCACAGATTACCAGATACTGCATTCTGCTAAGCTCTTAGCACTGGATAACTAGATGCTTACACCGTGGCTTAGTGATACGGCTATTGGCAATGTGTTCAGTGAACATGTTGGAAATTGGACCTAGTAGTTACAGCAATTGCTATATTACATGCAAACATTTGCAAATATCTGGTATCTGAGAGATGTTTGGTGAAACGGGAAGAGGTACTGGTCTATCTTTTGGAGCCTTTTTTAAGCTGCCGTGCTTTATCAGAAAACCCTTTCCCCGTATTATCTCTTGCTTCTTTCCACTTACAGAAACAGAAGAATATTGCTGGGGCACTTGCCTTTTGGATGGCAAATGCATCTGAATTACTGAATTTTATCAAGCAAGACAGAGATCTTAGCCGAATTACTGTGGACGCACAAGATGTTTTGGCACACTTGGTTCAAATGGCATTCAAGTAAGGCTTTCAAACTTAATACGTCATTTACCGTGTTCCATGGTTTTTCTAAAAACTTCACATTTTAGCCAAATTTTAGGTATAACAATAATGTCTTTCGTGTCCTGGTAAATATCTGAGAGGAAAACCTATCAGAAAGACAGATGCCTTGTTTTGTGAATGTGGATTCCTGAGTTATCCAATGAGTTTCATCTGTGAGCTGTTCAGCTGATAGTTGAGGCTGCCAATGAAAGTTATAGGGAAATAATGCTTAAATTTCGTTTCTGTTGATTGCTCTCTCTTAATTTAATGTGAGATTTTGAGGGTTAAGTATTTATGATCATTAAGTAATGAATATTATGTTCTTTAAGGGATTCCAATTATAATCTACTTTCATAATTCTCATAAATAGCCATTTGCACAGTGGGTTTTTTGCACAGTTTTTTCGTCAAAACAGAAGGACATATTTTGGCTTGGGGTAAAAGTCGCGCTATGCTTGTCAGCTCAGACAATTACAACACTGATTAAACGACAAATTGAATGAAGTACCCAAGGGGAAGGAAAACCCATAGAGGAAAAGGTCCTCGAAGAAATGTAACAACATTGACTGAGCACAGCACTATTCAACACAAAAGGCTTAATTTTTGTTTATGGTTACATTTTTTTTTCCCTCAAGGGACTAGTGAATAAATATTTCTCAGCACATTTGTGTGTCTGAAGCTAACTTTTA
>WEKX01024763.1:0-50785 GCA_013390025.1 Pitta sordida
AGGAAGCCATGGCTTTACCTGGGAGACATAACAGTACTAGCCAAAGTCTAGACTGTCCTTCTAGAAGGTTGAGCACTGCTCCTGGCATCTGAAAGCATGCTGGTAGGTGGTGTGTTTAATAGCCATGGCACTACTAGATTTAAACAGCTGATAATTTATCAAGTTGTAAGATAAATTGTTTGAAAATTATGATTTCATGCCATCAATTATTTTAAGTTCTGGAACAAAGAAAACCTGCTGGTAAAAATATGGAAAATTGATCCAAAAAAAGAGTTGTAAGTAAGTTATAGATGTAACCTTGGATTTATTCCTGTTTGCATTGGAAACCCAAGGACATCCCATTTGGCAGATGGGTGAAATTGTAACTCCTGAACTACAAATAAAAAATTGGGGTTTATGAGGACAACATTTTGTGGATTTGTTGGTGTTTTTACCTCCTTTTTATTTTGCTTTCTGTTTTCTATGCTAAAGTGTCAGGCTTTTCCTTTTCGTGCTAATTCTGCCTTTATTTTACAGGATTTTCTGTGGTATCCAGAAGTTAATGGCTCTATGAGGCAACGTATCAAATCTTGGACTGAGGTTTGTCTGAAGAGATTTGAAATTTGATGACTAAGTAGTGAAAAGGGGATGTTTCCTGGTCTATGTGTTTCTGGGTATCTCCTGGTCTCCCAAGGATGATTTCACTTGGACCAAAAAAACCCCAAAGCCAGACCTAAACCCCCCTACTTCCTAGGAGCAGGTTAATTTCACCCTATTAAGAACTGAAAGGGTTTCACTTCATCTGTCTCTGAGATGGCTTCACTTGAATGTGACCAAATATTTTATTCCTTTGTCCATTGCAGCTTGAAATACACTATGATTCTATGATTTTATATTTATGTTGAGTGATTCAGACTGAAGGACAAAGGTAATTTGTGAAGTCAAGAGTGTCTTGATTTGTTTTGTTTTGAATATTTCCCTCAATTAACATACAGTGTTTCACGTTATGGTGCAGGTTGTCATGTTATTTTGTATGTAATTCTGATAACAAGTAACATGGTTACAGGTTGTCCACTAAATTTTTCTTGTTTCTTCCTTTGTTGACTCTTAAATAGCCTGGAGTTCTTTAGTGCTACCCCGTTGGTTACTCTTGCATGACAACTTCCATCAGGGTAGTTCAAGTTATCATTTGGTTTTCTTTTTCTGTGATTACTACAAAAAGGTGCTAAACCTTGCTGTGCCAGGTCAAAACTTGTGCTGAGGTTGCCAGGACTGTTTCTTTGTGCTCTTCTGTTTGAGTACACATGCTGGTCCTTGTCCCCACATCTCTGTCAGTATGAGAGATGTTTGACAATGATGAGGGAAAGAGACTTAAGAGAAAAAGTACTTCAATAGTGTTTACTTGAACTTAGAAGATGATGAAATGGCTTTTAAAGAGAACTGCCACTTGTGAATTGATAATGATTTGTAAGTGCTTGTTGACACTTCATGGTTTTGCAGATGCTATTATGTGAAAATTCTGGTGTATCACAAGTTGATGTTCTCTCTCATATGTCTGCAGTCTGCTCTTTTGTAACCATTAGCTGATAGACAAGTGAGTTACTGTTAATTAAGAGACGAGTCTTAATAGTAAGCAGAATTTACAAATATTATAAATCTAATTATTTTTTACTTTTANTATATTTGTGTTGCACTTTCCAAGAGTCAACCAATTCTTTAAAACTTCCAGGGGTGGAATTTAGCAGCCCCTCCTAAGTATTCTATTCCAGTAGTTTCCTGGTACCGGGAGTCAAGAGTCGAACAAATGCTCATCTCATTATTTCCACGTTTAATATCACTTACTTCCAAATATTGGGGAATTGGAATTTGAAAGAAATTAGCTGTTACATTTTCATACCAGCAGTTTTGTTTAGAGAAAATCCAGGCATTCTAACAATCCAGAAGCTTCCAGGCATGCCAATCTAAGGGTGAATTTCCTCAATTTTAAGGGAAGGTCACACGTGTATGGAGGCCTCCACACATTTACTGAGACATCAGGAATTCTCTTCTTCCTTTAGATGCACCCCTAATTCCCATCTTCTGTGGGATCCACATAGATATTTGAGGTTTATTAATCCCAGTAAGCCTAGAATATCTCTTCTCAGTCTGAGAATGTAGCTTGTACTGCTATCATGAGTCACATTTCACACAGAAAATGCCATTATACATGGATAATGTTCTGGCATGCAGAAGATCAGGTTGCAGAACTACAGGACTAATAACAAACAGCTAAATAGTTCCCTTTACTCACATATGATAAACTAGCCGTAGATTGTTGTCCTTTGTGCACAGCAGGAGATACAAACCAACAATATTCATGTGAGGCTCAGCTCTTTTTAACACAAAACATGACAGTGATATCTAGAGCTGGACAAAGATAAACATCCCCTATTTTAAGGAACTTGCAAAAAAATGAAGGATTCAAAAATGGACACGTCAGCAACCTCATCATGGCTGACCCTGGTGTGGTGACCTGAAACTGGACTAAACTGCTGTGTGCTTTTGGACTTGTCAGCATTTTGAAACTTCCTTTTGTCTTATGACTTAGGTCTCAGTTTGGTCATGCTGCTTTGGCCTGGACATGTCTGTCTTACGCATGTCAACGGCATAAGCATTTATAAATATGTAGAAGTAAAGTCTTATAAGTTGGAGAAACTCCAGCTCATACAAAACTCAGTTACTTGCTTATTTGGGGAAAAGGAGTCACTCTGAGAATGTCACTACAGTGCCCTGCCTCTTAGTTCCTGAAGTCCTGAGGGATGGAATATGCTGCTGTAACCATCTGTTAAATACTGTAGGTGTTGCACAAGTAAAGATTTAGCTACTGGGAAAAAACTCTTTTCCCTGCTCCCCCCCACCCCTGTTGTGTGAGTTCTCACAGAGCTGCATGTTACTTGATTTCATGAAGTATTAATTTACATTCAATAATATTCTCAGTAAGTGCATTAATTAGTGTAATTGGTTGACATAGAATTTTTAATGTAGATACAGTATATTTAGAAATTACTACAAGTTCGCTACATTCAGGCAAATAGTCTTGGGGGGTTTTTTCAGTTTTTTGTTAGATCAGTATAGATACACTATTAAGAAAATGTTAAATCCATTTTTCCTACAGTGTGGGAAATTCTTTTTGGAAGTCAGGAGGAATTCTTGTGTGGCTATAGCATTCTCCCAATCATTTCATTGAGAAGATTAAACCGCAAATCAAAATGGCTCTTTCTGTGGTTTTGTTGTTTGGTTTTTTTTTTCTCTGTGAGTATTTACAAACCAAGTGGAAATATTGGAACTCGATACCAACATGAAGTTTTGTTTGCACACATCTCTTGCTGTGGTCAGTTTTCCTAGAGTAGAATTGACCAAACTGGACATAATTTTAGATAATAGGACTGGCTTTGCTACTTCATTGTTGATTAAAGTCAGGAGATTTTGAATTAAAGTATCTTTTGTAATTTAATTTATGGAACATCAAACATTTTCTAAGTTGAGTGCTGTATACATTTAAATGATCTTTTAGAATGTAGTTGTCTGAGTAGCTGCTTGATCTAAAAGAAACTTAGCACTTTTGAATAGAAAACTAAAGAAAAATAACTACTTACAGAGGAAGGGGATCAGTTAATTAAGGATCCTCAGACCTACAGGTTCTGAATATATCTCTTTATTTCTCCAGTGGTCTATCAAGATTCACAATGGCAGCAACGAAGCCCTTGCACAGTATAAAATCAATATCACTTCAATTGCACCTCTTTTGGAAAAATTAGCAAAAAGTAGTGATGTTTACTGGGTCTTGCAAGGTAAAGTAATGAACAGTAGGTAACCATTTGCACCATTGCTGTCTGTTGAATCATTATCTTGTAGGATATGAAAAACTTAGTCCATATTGCTTACCTGCAGATTTTAAAGGGTGTTGGTTGAATTTCAGTCTGGCTTTTCTTGCAGTCTTGCGGATACCTGACTACCTACTACTAGTGGTGAAGATTTCAAAGCTCTCTCGGGAAAATCTTTTGCCTTATGAACTCTTAATTCTTTGTTAGCTGACTTTCAGACTCAATATACTCTCAGATATATTGACTCTCAAAAATAAACTCTCAGACTGTACTCTTCCTGTGCTGTGCTCTGTACGTGCCTCCTGGGAGTCAAGAACACAAGCACATGAAGCGACAATATTCCTGTGATTTTGTTCTATTAAATTTTCAAATTGCATTAATAATACAAGAGGTTCCACAAGTGCCTCCCCTGTGTATGTCTAGAATGAGCAGACATACTCTTGAGAATACAGAGAATTTAAGTGTCTAGAATGAAACTTGCTTCTCTGCACTGAGATCAGAAATCAAGATTCTTAATGAGTCAGTGAGATTTTTATCATGGCACCAAGCATAGATTCTTTTGCTTGTCTTCAATAAAACTAGATTATCTCCCTGACACTGAACAGTGAGCTCCTAGGTAGGCTTTTGGTTTCCCTGCCGTGGAACACAACATTTTAGATTATCATCACCTCACATAGCCACTTTTTGAGCCCTAGTAGCAACATACCCAGCTGTACTCTTACAGTCACATCCAAGTTCCTATCCAAGATAGTTCTAGAGATAAATCTGAATGAACAAATACATCTTCTCGTGTTCTTTTCAAAACTCTGTTTACAACAGAAGCAATTAGCTGTCAGACATGTTCCACCATTCTGTTGCTAAAGCTCTAGTTCATTTGAGTAGTCTCTGAGCTTGTTAATGGAAGAAGTGAGAGGAGGAGCAGTCTGCACACTGAGCTGTCTGGACGTTGATTGTCCAAAAGTAGGAATGAGGTAGTTAAAGTAAATAAACTTGCATCTCGTAGAGTGCATCACATTAGCAGCTTACTGATCTCCAGCTGGCCTTTTAATCAAGAACACCATATAGCTTTGGTGTGAAGCGTTACATAATTTGTGAAGCCTTTAGGCAATTGAGTTGTCCATCTTTCTGTAAAACTGAGATTCTGCCATCAGTTAAACTGAACTCAACAGGAGCAAGTGGAATATGCCTAAGATCTGTGACTTAGAGAGACAAGGAGCTGTTCTTTCCACAGAAACTAGAGGGTTTGAGAGAGTTATTAATTTTTTTCCATATATCTATTCTGCTGCTTGTTTTCTGGCCCCTTTCCTTTGGAGACTTTTCTTGGGGGATTCCGTTACTGAGAGATGGCATAAGCAGTTCTGCACTCCAACATTATATGTTTTTCTTGGATTTGGGAAAATTAAGCAGGCATTCATGTCTGTCCAGAGCTTTCTATTCTATAAATACATATGCATGACTGGGGAATGGTGATAAGAACATTTAATTGTAAAGAACTTCAGTAACTGTAGCAGTCACTTATTCTTTGCTGTACATTATTTCTGTCCTATTAAACAGTTGCGACCACCTAAATCAAAGTAACCTATACAACTTGAACTAAGCAAATGTCTTTGACAGGCAGAAGATGAATGTGCTCATTTATTGTCCTTTCAAATTCAGATCCAGTTTATGAAGATATGCTGAGTGAAAGTCGGAAAATGATCACTAATGAGAAAATAGATGCTTACAATGAAGCAGCTGTTCGTATTCTGAACAGCAGCTCCCGAAATTCCAAAGCTAAAGTTAAAGTGTTCAGTGTATCAAAATTGATAGCACAAGAAACTATGATGAAATCTGCAGATGGCCTGCATCTCCCTGAATCAAGCAGAGATACAGTAAGTGGTTTTTTTCACTGGTCAACATTAAAAAGTAACAATAGTAAAACTAGACTTGAAGTAAATATTCTGAAATGGCAGACAGTATGAATGTAATGAGAAGTACATTAATCAAGAAATTTTGTTCAGAAATCCCAGTAGGTGGGAGTGCAGTCAGTTTTACAGGAATTTTAAAAAACGTAATAGCAAACACATGACTGTGTAGCTATTTTGAAATACTGTTAATCCACTAAATCTTTTACATCCTGAGTGCAAACTTCATGCCTTCATGTGCATGAATGAATTAAGGTGATAATGACTTGTAAAGCAGTGCTAAGAAGTAAGTCTTACATTTTCCCCTCTGTGTCCGGAAGACTTTGTTTGGTAAGGAGCATGAAGATAAGAAAACACACAATCCACACCTTCCTGGTTGCATGGAATGCCTCGGACTTTATTTCTTCTCTTTAACTCACCAGTGTGTGTATGCATGCAGTGAGCCCCTCTGTTCTCAGTCTGACCTTCTTAGGAAAGAACTCTCATCGTGTCACTTTCAGTTCCACTCCTTTGCAGGTTTCAGTTGCTATAAGTACTCGATGAGCTAAATGTCATCTCACCACGAGTTTCAGTCTCATTGTCATATTTTAGAGACTTAAATTACCCAAATTTGTGAGAAGCCTTTCATTTATAGTCAATTTAACTCTTTACACCTCTTTTACAGGCAGTAGAGAAAACACTCCTGTTCTGCTTAGTTTTTACTTACCTCTCAAGCATTTTTTCTTTGTCAGAGATGTTTTGACTGACTGTTGAATCCAACTGTGTATATGGTGGAAGTGTGAGATTTTATCTTTGTAATGATAAGGGAGAATTCCATATGTTTTATATCAGTGCATGATCTGTAAGAAAATTTCTTATTATGGAAATATTAACTTTTTTATTAGAGACTAACAAAAATGCTTATTTATTTGACAGAATGCAATGATTCTTATGAACGTCTACTGCAATAAAATAATGAAGCCCATTGACGGCTCCTGCTGCCAGCCTCAGCCTCCTCTCACTCTGATACAGAAGATAGCCTTCTGTTTTTTTACTTTGTCCATTATTGGATATTTAATTATCAGTTTAATTCATCGGAATCATTATCGGAAGAACAAATCATGCACTGATTTGGAAAGTGGAGAGGAGAAGAAACCTGCCATCAGCATGCCTAACGTTTCTACTTTAGAGATGCTTTTACACTCTTTTTGCAAACTTGGTCTAATCATGACCTATTTTTATCTATGTGACAGAGCAAATCTTTTCATGAAGGAAAATAAATTTTACACACATTCATCTTTCTTCATACCAATCGTCTATATCTTGGTTTTGGGGGTATTTTATACTGAAAATACCAAAGAGGTAATGATTTTGTTGACATCTTGCTTATAATGTTGTTTCCTAATTTGTGAGTAAATAACAAATTACTAAATATTGAAAGTTAATTTTTCTAAGTCAGTGTAACTGATCTGCAAAAATGCCTTTGCAAGCAATATAATGTTTGCATGGATTTGTATGCAAAAGCTTTTTGAAACCGTATGGATGTGAGCACGTTAGCTATTCTCACACTGTAAGAAAGTGTAGATCATATTAAAATCTGGTAGACCTGTGTCCACTAGGCAAAAGACTTACAGTTGAGACCCATTTACCCATAAGGTGGTTTATTGTTTTGAACTTTTTTTTGAACTTTTTCTCCTCATTTTGTAGATGTTCGTTGTTCTTTTTGGAATAGCAACACTCTTGTTTTGTTTTGCATTAGACTAAAGTGTTAAATAGAGAACAGACTGATGAATGGAAGGGCTGGATGCAACTTGTTATTTTGATTTATCATATCTCTGGAGCAAGCACTGTAAGTGATCTGAATTTTTTATATTTGTCTGTTTGGGTATTTTTTTAGTGGGAATGCAATTCAGTTATGTTACTTCAAAAGAAAGGTAGTGCAGATGTGCATTAGTAATGAATTCCTGTAGTTTTAAGCATGGTATTAGCATAATTAATTTTTCTCTCTATTGAAGTGTAGATTTGATTGATAAAAGCATTACATATACATTACTTGACCAGTGAAAAAATATTCTTGTTTCCTCCATGTAGAATATTACATTCATTTATTTTTAATTGCTAGGAACATTTTTTTTTTATATTCTGAACTGGAAACTGCTGAAAATATGGGGGGAGGGAGGCCTGGGAAGGAAAGCTGAAAGCATTTACATGGCCATTGATAAAAGGTACTTCTTTTTCTCAACAGTTTTTGCCTGTGTACATGCACATTCGAGTTCTGGTTGCTGCGTACTTGTTCCAAACCGGCTATGGGCACTTCTCGTACTTTTGGATAAAGGGGGACTTTGGTGTATACAGAGTGTGTCAGGTAAAAATACAGTCGGTCCTCTTGCACTTCGTGCCCCCCATATTGCAGCTTCAGATCTTAGCGGCGTGATTTTTCAGCGATGTAGGAGACCCGTGTCGCAACTGCGCATGCGCGACCTGCAGTGGCGGCAGCTGGAGCGGTGGAACGGGCGGAGGTGGTGGCTCGGGCAGCAGCAGGGGCAGCCCAGGCGGCGGCGGGGGCACAGGGTGGCCGCGGGGGCAGCCCGGGCAGTGGTTATGGCACAGCTGCCATTCAACGCAGAAGTCGGGCTGTGCAGGTCCCAAATAAGACCGTGAGTCCGTGTTATAGGAGACCCAACTGTACCTACTTATTGTTTCTATAAAGAAATTTGTTCAGAAAGCAAAATATCCATAAAATACCCATCCTCTCTAAATAATAGGATGTCAGATCACTTAACCAAGGTTTGTACATTAAATATGGCTGTTGTATCTATTAATCTGATCTGTTCAGTCAGTAGTGTTTATCTAATACAAACCTAAAGCATATAAATGATACAATGAGAAAGATTATAGTATCATAGTATTGATAAGTTTGGAAATGACCTTGAAGATCATCTTATATATATGTATATATATATATAAATGTAAGTATCTACACTCTAAACCATCAAGACAAATATTTTCTAATAAGTAGCAATGGACATTCCATTGCAGTAGCAATTTGCAATATACAGTAATACATAAGTAATGATCCAGGCAGGCTTCCAAAGGCAGTGCGTTGGAGCCTATTATTAATAAAGAAAACTCATTTTCACACCATAATGATACTGGGGAACATACCTGGTTTTGTGGTCTCCCTCCCAGGGAAGGGAAGTATATGCTATAGTCGTTTACATGTTTTTGTTTAGTATATGTCTTTAGTTGCTGTTAAGTGTTACATTATCTTGTAACTCAGGTCATTGTGCTTATTGAATGTGTCTACAGCCTAATGGCAGTGCTGATAATGGCATTACCCTCGTTTTGTCTGAGCTAGCCCAGGTAGCTATGGGAGTGAAAACAGAGAGACATTAATAGCATCCAGCAACTGGAATACTTCGTCCTCAGCCTGGGAAATAGTCAGGTCTGGTTAACCTTATTTTCATTGCAATCTCTACCTAAGTAGGCCAGTGTAGGCCAAGTCCAGAACCACATAATTGGCCTGTAGTCTTACACTGCAGTGTTGATATTCCTTGAAATACTTATCCATGTTTCAACTAAAATATGATCAGCATGTGAGATGTAAAATACATAGATATTTTTGTATAGTGCTGAAGAATCATGTCCCCTACATCTCTCAGCTTTTCCTCCTGATTTATGTATCCTCTGCCTTCTCTCCTCTGACATCCTCCAGGTTTTATTTCGTCTCAATTTCTTGGTTGTGGTACTGTGCATAGTGATGGACCGACCTTACCAGTTCTACTACTTTGTGCCATTAGTCACTGTCTGGTTTATGATCATTTATGCCACGTTAGCTATATGGCCTCAGATTGTCCAGAAGAAAGCAAATGGTAAGATTTTTTTTTTCTTTCTGCTATAAAACATTTGCATGCTACCACAATGATAATCATACAGAAAGTGGCAATGCTGGTAGATCTGAGTCTCTGCAGCACACTCAAAATATGTTAACGAGCTATTCACAGAAATACAGTTTGTCATGTCAGTTGAAAAATGTTAACAGGTGTTAATTAAACTCTGTCTCTAGTTACAGTCACAATACTTTTTATTAGGTTTTGATAATTAGAAATGTGTTTTTTCAAGAATTGAATTACAGTAATCCCTTGAGTGGGGGTTCGGTTCCAGAAAGATGCCCTGGTAAGCAAAATTCACCAAGTAGAGGTAAATATGGTAAATACAGTAAATATGGTCAATATGGTAAAGCCTGGGGGAAAAACGTATTGGAGCTACGAATGGTGAAGTGCAAAGTAGCAAGGGGTTACTGTATTACTGAATGCAAATTAAAACCATGGGTTTCACTGTCTGTGCTCACTGAGACTGTCATCTGCCAGTGGGTACAGTGTGAACAGGGAGTGTTTAGACTTCTGTGTTCTGCATTGCCAGTGTGCTTCATCCATCTTGGGCACCAATTCTGCCACATCTGGCCAAATAAGAACTTGAGGTTTGTTATCTCAGTATCTAGTTTAAGTGAGCTGTCGGAAGTATGTCTTGTGATACAAGTATTTTAAATAAAAGTTGAAGTGAAATGCCAGTTAACTTTATGTATTCCTAGTCATTGAAAAGCTGTCATCACATCATGAATGCCTATTATTTAATTCACCTAAATTAGAACTGAAACCTTAAAAGTCTTAAATCCTTCTTCTATATTGATGGAGGAATATCCCCATTTATATTCTGCAGATATGAAAATGAAATATACCAAATATATGCTAGGCCTAGATGCTTCAAAAATACACTTGAAGAGTAGTTTTACAAGATATTGCAAAGACAACTAGTTTCAACTTTTTTTTTTCTACAAGACACTTCTGTTCCAGAAACAGAGAAATGACTCTTGTGTACTTCAGAGCAATAGTGTACTGTGAAACTAGAAAATCTTTCAGTGTCAACATGCAGCTGTTCTATGTGGCTGTTTACAGGTGCCAATTTATATGGCAAGAGAGGGAGATGATCTCTTTTGCCATGTTGAGCCTTGGGTAGAGCTTAGTAGCAGTCAACAGCTTTAAGGAGTAGTTTCTCAGGCTTCTTTTCACAGTATTCACAGTATAGATAAGGCCGGAAAAGACCTTGAAGATCATCTGGTCCAACCTATAGTCCAACTAACCTAGCATCTACATCTANAAGTATTCCATCCCCAGCCTATAGTTCTACTTGGGGTTATTATGACCAAAATGCAGAACCCGACATTTAGACTTGTTAAATTTCATTCTACTGGAATCTGCCCATCTCTCCAATCTGTCCAGATCTCTCTGCAAGGCCTTCCTACCCTCGAACACAGGCTCCAAGCTTGGTGTTGCTTGAACAAGATACTTGTCTTTAATAACCTGTACTTCCCTTGGAGTAAACCACTCCCCCAAAGTTTGGTCACATTTTCTCTGTTTGTTTCACATGATAAAAGCTGTTGGGTATTTTTATGTATTTATTTATTTACCTTCATTTAGAGTAAGGACTGTCTATACAGAGTGTTTGGGAAAGTGGAGGTTTTAAAACAGTGTTTCTGTTTGAACACCTAAATTCTTGTTTTTATGTTTGTGTGTTGTTCCCTGTTGTAGACATGAAGCTTAATTTAGGATTAATAGGTTGTTGATTGCTGTAAATGTTTATTTTAATTGCTTAAATAAAATTTAAATGTAGAGAGTGATCAAGTATTGCTGGTAATATTTGATAATTTATTTATGAATGGATCTATTAGAAACAAAATAATTGGCAGCTATTTTTTAATGTGTCCTGGGTTCTGCTATTGAAAAATTAATGACAGTGTAATGATTATTTTATTTCTTCCTCAGGGAACTGCCTATGGCATTTTGGTTTACTGCTGAAACTGATTTGCTTACTGACATGTATATATTTCCTGTCATATTCTCAGGTTTGTAAATCCTGACCATTTTTATCCTTAATGACCTAAGAGTATATTACATTATCTGTCCCTGCTTTTTAATGTGCTCATAACTTGTATATTTGTACCAGTATTATAACTACAGAATCAAAAAGAAAAAAAAAGAGGATCTTTTGGGTTTTTTTCATATCTGAACTGTGTGGATACTGCAAAAAATCCACAATTTTGTATCTTACTCACTGGTTGTATCTTGCCATGTTTTCTGTGTCCTACTACCACCCTAAATGTGATAAATTCAGAGGTCTGTGCTTTGGGTTTGGGATGGGGTTTTTTGACGTGCGTAAAGTTCCTGGGTTTTGCCAACACATGGTGATACATGTGGTGATAATAAAGATCTGTGTCTCTTAGAGACCTAGTGCCGGCTTTGATACCTTATCAAAAGACTAGTTCTCAGGCTAAATCAGCGACTCACTGCATGCTGTAAGTACAGCTGCCTGAAACCAGGGCAGAGTTTGTCACTCTAGGATCTTACAGTGGGAGAAAAGAAGTTTTTTAATAAACTTGGCTTCTTTTTTTTTTTTTTTTTTGNTTTTTTTTTTGTGAGGGGGGAAACTTCTAAGGAACCCTGTTATTTTCCAATATTAAAGGCAGCGTATTGATTTACATTTAGTAAATACAGTTGAATCAGTGCTAATGCTGTTGTCATGTTTATCTTTTACAGGGTACATTTGAGAAGATATTTTCATTTTGGCCATTGTCCAAGTGTTTTGAACTGAATGGGAATGTCTATGAATGGTGGTTTAGGTGGAAGCTGGATCGCTATGTATGTAACAGTTGGATAAATTTACAGTCGTTTTTTAAGTGTATTTTTTAATTTGGGGGTGGTGGGCGGTGGGAAGGGTAGGGAGGGAAAGTCATTTTCCTTTTCCCCAAAGAAAACAGGAGTTTGCCCCAGGATTTAATAAAAGACTAAGCTGGAGTCACCTTAGTTCTGCAAATGTCTGCCAAAGTCTTGCTTAAAAGATGGAGGTTCATTTATTTGCTTCTGGATTTAAAAAATAAATTTATAAAGCATCATAGATTTGTCTTTTCTCAAAAATTTTACTGTGAAAATTTAATACCTGCAGCACTTCAGGCTGTTGAAATACAAGGCAAATTACTTAATAATACTTTTTGAAAGTGGTATTGATTAAGGATATATTTATTTTTAAGATTATCTTTAAAACATTAAAATCAGGGTCTTGATGCTCATACCAGACTATTCTTGCACATATTTTAAATGGTTTTGCAGTGGAAAAATGCTTTCTTTCTAGTTCCTGACCTTACAGTTTGGGGGAATGGAACAGGGAGATGTTGGTGCTTTTTTTTTTGCATTCCTGGTAAGCGTAAGGGCAGTTTCTAAGATGGGAGCATTTATCTGCTTAACTTGCCCTTAATGGATCACTCACCTGGTTCTTGCTCTGAGGTCTGGGGAGCACACCATGGTCACACCCTGGGCTGCCCCATCAGCAGCACAAGGCTTGGACTCAGAGCTTTGCTGCTGTGAACTGTGGGTGTCCTGTGGTGCCACTGGAGGGAAAGGCTCAAAATAAACACAAAGAGAAGCACCGCATGGGCCTGAGACAGCCCCGTGCTGGCAGCTAATGAGAACTTGGCATAGGATCACAAAACACTCTGTTGAAGAATTGTGTCTGTGAGAGAGAGAAGCACTTGTCCTGCTTCTTGAATGTTTTCACCTGCCAACTTGGGAGAATGCCAAAGGCTCGTGATTTTTCCTCAGAGACAACCTTTTTCAATGGTGGCATAGATTGCAGAGAGAATAGTAGGTGCTTGAAAGCTTCTTGAATTTTCATAGTCATTTCTTTAATGCTCTCTGAAGCATTAGTAAAAGTTCTTTTGTAATTTTTGAGTTGAGTTAAAAATGAAGCTTATGACAACCTTGTGTAGAAAGTCTGGTTTTGTTTGCTTCAGTCAATATGGGAAAGGACCTTTTGAAACAGCTTTATAAATAGTTTATCTTGTAGCATTTCTATTAAGAGTTTGTACCTGAAGTACTTGTAAAGGTCATGAAATATTCATTGCATTCTACTTGTCTTTTACAGGTGGTTTTTCATGGGATGCTGTTTGCTTTTATTTATCTGGCATTGCAGAAATGTCAGGTGATATCAGAAGGAAAAGGAGATCCCCTTTTCTCCAACAGAGTTTCAAATGTTTTGTTATTTATTTCAATCGTGTCCTTTCTGGTACGTACCTACTCGAGCATAATATAGGTTTATATATTAGAGGTTTGTAAATATCTACAGATTAAGTTTTCTGAGGTTCTTGTTTAGAAAATGTACATTGGCTTAAAAAATCAAATCTTGAGATAGTTCAGCTCTTTTTCTGTACAGCCCTACCTGTCTACTCACTAAAATATATGATGAAAACATCATCACTCTGAGTTCATTGCTGAGGGTACAAGAAAAATGAATTATAAAAATAACTTGGTAGATAATGCAGCTCTTATGTCCACTCTTGATTGCTTGTCTATTTGTGATTAAAAAAAGGGTGTGAATAAGTGTATATTCACCAGTTGCAAAGAACTTGAGAGAAACACAAAACTAAGCCAAATGTAAGGTTTTTTCAACTAGTACCCAACATTTTAGTGAGCCAACTACCACTAAAGCAATTCAAAACAGCATACGCTTGTTTAATTTTTAAATGTTACATATAATTGCTATACAGGCTGATTTTTTTTGTATCTTTTAGACCTACTCTGTTTGGGCTAGTAGCTGTAAAAACAAGACAGAGTGTAATGAGCTGCATCCTTCTGTTTCTGTGGTGCAGGTAATTATGTTTTTACTCCTTTTCAGTACAGGGATAGAATCTTGTCTGTTCTTATTTGGTCTTTTAAAAAACATTACTTTAAAATATATTTGTGGCTTAGTGTGGAATGTCAGATATTGCACTTCATTCTTGTGTCTAGAATTGAAACAGTGTTTAATGACATTGCTCAGTTTTTCATTGCCTTTAAGCACTGAAGTGGCACACTGTGATTGTGGGTTTGATTACCCTGGCTGGTCCCTAGCCTGGGTTTCATGGGCACCGTTTCAGTCAAAGCCCAACTTTGGACTATTTGCACAGCAGTGGGAAAGAAGAAAGCTGTAGGAAAGCACAAGTGTTTGGGAGGTATTAATGTAGGAAGGTGAGCCACAGGGGCATGCATGTGGTTTTGTGAACTTTAGATTTTCCTCTTGCCGTGTCCCCTGCCCCAATATGCACCAGCTGTCAGATTCTGTGCCCTGTATCTTGTTCTCAAGTTTGTCCATCCTGACACCCCATCTTTAAAAGTTGAAGGTTAACTCAGATTTGTGGCCACATGTTGGTTAGGGGTTTTCCGAGACTGGCATGTCCTGTGTGTTTTGTGTCCGTACCTACTGACCATGTAGTAACACCTGTCATACTGGAGATGTAAATGGGACGTGCTGTGCTGTAAGAAAATGTGTAAGAGATTTTCAGTTTCAGTGCCTACCTCGTTAAGTATAAACTGTATGGATTTCTGTTTGGTTTTATATATGTATTAGATATTACAGAAATTTTAATGCATGGATGCAGTTCATTTAAGGCAGTGAATATGAATAAACCTTCCCTGTGTTTTTAACCAGCTTGTCATCCACAGTCACTTTTTTTTTTGTTTTACTTTTTTTTAAAAAAGATTCTAGCTTTCATCCTCATCAGGAACATTCCTGGATATGTCCGATCTGTGTATAGCTCATTCTTTGCCTGGTTTGGCAAAATTTCTTTAGAGGTAAGTAGAATGACCAGGAGTACAGTGAATTGAAACTTAGAAATGTAAGGTGGTTTACTAAACACATTCTTTTTTCTTTTAGCTTTTCATTTGCCAATACCATATTTGGCTGGCAGCAGACACAAAGGGGATCTTGGTGCTCATTCCTGGATATCCATTGTTCAATGTTCTTGTCAGCACTTTCATATTTGTGTGTGTGGCACATGAAATTTCTCAGATCACTAATGATCTAGCACAGATTGTGGTTCCTAAAGATAACTCAACTCTGCTGAAAAGGTTGCTGTGCATAGCTGGATTTTTTTCTGGACTACACATCTTCTCAGCAATGCAAGATCAGTCAAGGCATTAACTTGGAAACTTTCTTCAGGTTTACTTTGTGACTGCCTGAACAAAAATTCTCAACTGGAGGTACAAGAGGACATTTAAATTAAGCGTGTGGAAAATGTATATAGAGCAAATGTACATATTTTGTGTGGAAATAGCCTTCTCAAATAATCTGAGAAACAAGAGTGCACTGTACAGAATTGCATGTGAAAATGAGTCTTTTCTACTGGATGTATGTTTCTGTTTACATATTGTTTAAACATCATACGAAGGAGTGGAGAGGTTTAGCAATATTACCATGGGCATATCATGGAATTAACCTGACACTGGGTGAGCAGTGGGTGTTGTGAGAGCACAGGAAGTGCCACTGTCATTCTCAGCAAGAACAAAACCCAGCAAACCTGTGATCCTTCCTAATGGTCACCTTTAGCTGATGTCAAACCAGGGCATTTTTCTGAAGAAAAGGGTAATTTTTTGTTTAGAAATTCGTATTTTGGGTGGAAGTAGTATGTGTTATGTGACACCCTTTATATGGGGAAATAAAAAGTAATCATCAGTTCAGTGGTTGAAGATTATATACAAGTTTACATAATATTTTATGGGTGATTTTTTAAGCAATTTAAGATGTTTTCAGCAAATATGGTGAATTCTGAAATTGATTTTTTTTATAAAGATAATTTGATTTTTTCCCTAATATTGTTCAATTATTCATACATTTTCCACTAATTCATTTAACTGTATGTAATTCTGCATAATTGTTTGGAGAATGGACAGGTGAATAATTTTTTGGTGAAATCCCATCATATCCACTCCATTAGATCTTAAGAAAAGGGGAGAATAGGGGGATGCTGATCATTGAACCTTTCCCCAAGTTTGTAGATGATCTTGAACTAGATCTCAGTAGGGAACGGGTGCCATATTCCATCCTGTAGTGCTATTTGCCTTTAAAAGGATGCGAGTTAAGGATGTCAGTCAATCTCTTGGTATCATGAAGAGGAGGGACTGAAGGTCATCTTTGTTGCATGCAGACGGTTGAGTCTCAGAATCACAAGTGAAATGAGTTTGGGGCTGTTTGGAGGAACCTTTTCCCCCTCTTTTTTAGCAGTGCCCAACTTTTTTATAAATTCCTTCCTTCAGCAATAAAGCTAAAATTGAAAGAAATAGTCCTTCAGTGTGGCAGAGAAGTGCTCTTGTTTACATTCTCCTTATCAGTGAAGTTACGGACATTTCTTTCTCTTTGTGGGTTTGATTCAAGTAGTAGTTTGACTAGTTGCTTTTCCATTTTTCTCCTGATTGTTAGCAGTCCAAAACATGGGCACCATATTATTTTCCAAGCATGTGTGCAATTATGTATGATTGTAAACAACACAAATCCTGGTTTGTACCATATGTATCATCACATGCCATGTTTTTGACCTCATCCCAGTTAAAACATTGAATTCAGACTTGCAGCCATGAATGACTGGGAAAAAAAATAATTGTGGGAATGGCTTCAACCCTTTTTTTTTCCTGTGGCTGAGAACAGTTTTCTTTTAAAGAATGACCAGTCATCCATCACAAAAAAATTAAAATCATTCACATGCCCCAAATTCAGCAGTTTTACTAAGCCTGCCAGCTGTTTATTGGAAAGGTACTCAGCTGTTTGTTCCCTGATGGTTGGGAGGTGAACCTCCTCCATGAATATATGTGAGAGACTGAAGGAAAAGATGTAGGTGAACACCACAGCCAGGGATAGCACGCATAACCTTCATCTATGACAGTATTTTGAGCAACAGACAACTGTGAGTTTGAGGGATAATTTTTGTTTTGTTCTTCACAACTTAAGTATTGTAGATATAATTCTATTTATCTGTTGTACAGACTTGTTAAAAGATTTATTTTTAATGTTTGAAATAATGCACTTGTTTACTATTACTGTATGTGAAATAAATATATTTTCTTTTCAGGTTATGTAAAAATACGAAGTAATTTAAACATTAAATAAATGTGCTGTGGATGATTATTTTTGTAATGGGAGCAGCATCAATTAAGTAAAAACTTTTTACGGCTTGACTCCAGCCGCGCTTCGGGTCACTGTTGAGCCTGCCTGAAATCACAGAGGGGTGTTGCAGTTTCTCCAGAGCACTGAACTTCTGGGTGCTGTTACTTCAAATGAGGGGCAGGTGTTCTCTGCATCACAAATTATGTCAGATGCAATGCAGCAATACAGATTCTTCTGCAGTAAATCGCAGTCCCTGCTCTGATGAAATTACAGCTCCAGTAGCCAAAACCACCCTGGGGCTCAGGAGTCCTCAGCAGAATTCCACAGCAGAGATGATTAGTTTTCCACCCGGGTTACAAGGCAGGAACTCTGTGGCAGAGCTCTGCAGAAAAGCAGAGGAACTGGCTTAGCTTTTCTTTGGTCTGGCAGCATCAGGAAACCAAACCCATGTTTAAGATGTGTTTGACTTAAGGCATTTAGCTTCTCATTGGCTACTAAAATTACACAGTAAATAGAAGGGGCTCCTTAAGCAAAGGAGTCAAGAGTGGTAGTTCATATTCCCAAAGCTCTGTGTCTGACAGGGAGATGTGCAGGACTGTACCTAATGTGGGCCCCTGAACAAGTGCTGCAAATTCCCTCCCCACTTTCCAGTTATGTCACCGATTTAAACAAACCCTGCCCAATGAGCTCCACCCACTGCCAGACACTGACCATCCCGATTGTTCCAGTAACCTTCACAGCTCTAACACAGAGTTGTTCAGGCACCATTTTGTCAATTAACCAGGCAACAACGTCACTACTTTGTTTTCCTATTTATTACATTTTACATTTCATATATGTACAAGGACAGCTTTAGAGCTTTCTATTTAATTTGGTTGCACCTTAATACAATATCAGTTCATACTGCCATCATACAACATTAAAAGAGGCTGTGAATTCCCTGTCTTAACTATTACTGATTCTTTAGCCATTAAGTGTCTTTAACCAACTTTATAAATCTATGCTTTCAGAGTAATCATCTTAATAAGTAAAAATAAATAATTTGTTATTAAACTTACCTCAGATAAATGAAGCTTTCACTCATAAAATAGGTCAGGTATGCTTAATACTCGAGTCACCTACATCATCAGATTCCTTTCAAGATATGTGGAACCTCCACTGCTACAAGCTAATTCTTTATGCACAAACATAACGGTTTAAGACTTTTCCTTAAACATATTGGCACTGTTACATTAATATGAATAAGGTGGGAGCAGCTCGACTGGTAGTTCATTGATTGTCATGTCATCCTGTAGTGACCAGACACTGTTACAATCCAAACCCAATACTATTTACAAAGTTTAGTCTTACATTGCATTAAAAATAATTATTTAAATAATTATTTAAAATCCATTCCATTCATTTTAGTTTGAAAACACTGACAGCTCATACATTTGAAAATAGTAATGCCTATAAACTAATATAAACCAAATGCTGATTGTACTCAAGTTTTTTCACAGCTCAGGTAAAAGATGTGAATGTTTAATTTACTGTGAACCTCAGTGTGCAGCTTTGTGATTCACTGATACCCATCCACGCTGCTGGAAGGAAAGGGGTTTGGGAGGGTGTTTCTGAGGAGGCAGATTGACTGGTGAAGTCTCTTCCCTGGTACCTTTGGATGAGGTAGGAAGGTGTGATGGACGCCACTTTGAAAGGGAGTAGGAATGGCTCCTTATTCCAACTGTTTCAGAAACTGCCTGAATTTCTCAACCCGAACGTCTGAAGCTTGAGCTACCTCTCCTGGCCTACCAACCACCAGCAAGATTCCTATGGCAGGAGGTATTTGCTACCACATTCTGGGGGCTGTGCTGAACATTCAGGGCAGTTTTGCAAACTGACATCGAAGGTCTGACAATCTACAGGTGTGTACCACATGCTGAGCTCTGATTATATAATTTGCTGCAACAGTTATACTTGTTTCACAAAATTTGTCTAAAAAGCAGCTCAGGACTTGTTCTAACTACCTGCTGAGATGCTGCATTCAGATCCGAGCCTACAAACACATCATTGTTTGCTTAAAAATGAACATAAAACAAGTTTTTGTTTTGACAGAAAAGAGTCATAACTGTAAAAATAAAACCCAAAAATAAACCCAGGAATCACTACTTTGGTCTTTTTACAAACTCTAATGACCTCATTTTCCAGATTCCTTTTATCCTCAGTCTTAAATTCCAAAATTACTCAAATTTCTCTTAGCAGAGACCTCAGAAACCTCAGCTAAGCCAGCATTTAGTAATTTTAAAGCAGACGAGGTTTTCTGCTTACAATGCAATGTCCTGATGAGCATACAGCTTCTGAAAGAGAAAATATTACAGAAAAAAAAGACAAAGTGTTAAGTGACAGCTTAGAACAATACAATGCTTTGATGTAAACCCCCAAGAACTGCTGGTGTGAGCTGTTACAGCTGCAGACCCTGAAGTTTTTCTTTCTATGCTGTATTTGAAGATTTAAAGAAGCATCAGAAATTCATTTAAAATCTGGTGAAAAGTGTCAGGAGATAAATTATCACTACTGAAAAATATGGAAACCTCAGTTTGGATCCTTTTAACAAGGTCCATATTGTGAAGCTTTCAGCTCCATGGACACATGCCTCTCGAAATAACCACCTCCCAGGAAGTATGCCTTTAATCAACTCCTTTTACAATGCAAAAATATGGTTTATTAGATGCAAAAATTGTAATCCGTGGTTCTCTCACAACTCTGTGCTTCAGAAAGAACGAAGAATGTGGAGCATGCAAAAAAATTAACTGCATCAGGAATATCACACCAAAAAAATTGAGTTATTCCATGTACACTGTAACAAAATTGACCATTTTTTATTTGCAGACATTAATTTCTGCCAACAGTAGTTTGTAACAGTTTCTTCTAAAACATGATCATATGAATGAATGGACAGATTTTAAATGTTTTATTGCTTACAAGTTTTTAAATAGGGTAAATATCTGGTAAACATCAGAAGCAGGTTTATTTATTTTGTTTGGGATTTATGTTTTCAAAAATAACTTTGCTCATTATAGTTGATAGTCTCCAAAAAATTAATGCCTAATAAATGTGCAATACTATTTCTGAGCCTCATATTGCACGAGTGTTCCTGCTCATACACTCCTGCTTTTCCTGGGCAAATATAAGGCAACAGTCATCCCACTGAACAGTCTGAAATCCTTCACGTTTTGAATTCTCTGTTAAAACTTTCAGGAGAGATCACAAGACAGAATAAAGCTTGATATTTATTAATACATATAGATAGATAGATAGATAGATATATGAAAGATTATTTTCTGAATGTAACAAATACAAAAAGTTATCAGTGTTTACAAATTGTCCCAAATGTCCAAAGTACAAAAGGATACAGTACATAAGTGACATGGAAGTGATGGTTCTCTCTGGCACTGAAAGCATCGTAATACTGTGGGCATGCACAAGGTACACCAGAACAACTCATGCATCAACCAGAACAAATATGGAAGTAAGACAATTTGCTGCCTTCTCTGATTACAAATTCATTGCTTCTGTTAGTTTTCTTTCCTCAGGAATACCATTTACCTGCAAATAGACAAGAATTTATATAATCCATCAGTGGCACTGAACTGTCAATGGGGAGCACAGCACATAACCAGTGTTTATTGGTCCTTGATCAACACCCACATTGGAGGGTACTGCAAGTACAACCTGGACTAAAAGACCACACACACATGAGAGAGCTTTGCTTGCTTTCTTCGGTGAAGGGAGGAGGCTGGGAAAAGATTGTTTAAATGGGAATTTATCTTTCTATTTGGGATGTAATAGATTTCTTAGGGAGACTGAAGCACAAAACAGAAAAGGCAGTACCAGGGGTACATGCAATATTTAGTCTTTTGCATTATACCCTACATACTTTTTCATTTAAGCACCTTAAACAGTCCTCATGAATTCTGCCTATTGACAAAGAGACAGTTATAAAACTTAATGTATCTTTTCATACCAATTTTGATCAGTGTAATACAAACGTTCAATGTGAGTGGTCACTTTTCACACAATACTTTCCCAGTTGGCTTTTAACTTTGTGCAATAGTCAAGCATTGGGTCACTTATTAAGTTTGCCTTTTTATTTAGGGTTAAAATAAAGTGGACAGTTGTTATTAGCCATGGTCTGCTCTTCAAATTACTAAGTATGGTCTACTGAACATTTAAAATAGAAATTTCTTATTCTCATTTTAATAACTTATTATTTATAGTATGTTAATAATCCTGAATATATTACCAGGCATTTTCTGTACAAAAGGAAGAAAATTTAACAACGAATGTTCAGTTATGCAGTGTTTTGGCCTTAGGTGTTTTATTTCTGAACATTTCTTAATTGAACTGATGAATAAAATCAGTTGCTTAGTTTATATTCATGCTACAAATAAATGTCTGAATTTCTTTTCAAATCCTAATTTTCTAAAAATCTAACCTTCTGACAACAGGAGTCACAGACACCCTTTAAGAGATAAACTGCGAGAGGCACGTGCCATTGTGTCATGGAAGGGCTTTCAGGGTCACCTGCACACCTGAGCTACAAAGCAAGGTGTCACTACAAAATAAGGGAAGAGGAGGAAACCCTGTGTCCCAAATATATTCCACCACCTGCCCCCCGGATTTCTGAGAGCTTGTCAGAGGCAGTGTCTGATGAACAGGAAAGAACAATTCTATTCTACAAAAATAATGTGCTATGGAAAATACAGACACAGAAGGACTTTAAAGATCATTTTTAGGGCAGTTTTTCAGTGTGACTCACAAGTGACAAACCCATGCTAGGTTCTATTTGATACCTTTTTTCAATGTTCCTCTCTGCTGTCACCATACAGTATTAACCAGGTGATTTTTCATCATTTTTACTGCAAGACAGACTGGAATTCTTGTAACAAAACAGTTACAGCAGAAGAGTGGCATTGTGTGGCATTTTTATTCTGCCCTCTAAATGTCTGGAGTAGTCAGTGTGAAGAGCTATACTAAATGTCAACCCAAACCACTCCTGGAGGCTTTGGATCATGGCTTTGACTGCCAGGGTCATGTGCCATTTCCAGCATATGTACAATAAAGCCATGAATAGCAAAGTCAGCAGAACTGCAGTCAGGCTTTATATAACTGTGTTTTAAATTCCCAGATAGCAAAATAACCCACACATGGGCAGAAAAATCCATCATATACTTGCCTCAAATCTTTGAAATGTTGTCATACGAAATTCTCCTTTAATCCCCGAAAGCAGTAATGAAGAAGAAGGATTTTCAATGAAAAGAAAGAGTTGCTTACATAACTCCAAAGTTAAAAGAGACCTTCCACTTGGAGCTGTAGGTCCCACATTATGTTCAACACATATGTATCTCTCTAGTGATTTGCTTAAATATCTCTTTGAATATTTAAAAATCATACTTTGGCCTCTACTTTTCCCGCATGTGATCCTTACCCCCTTTCACATGGCTATGGCTGTAGCTTTTTCTCAAACCTGAGGTGCTAAGTAGAGAGAAGAGTTAGCCTTAGTCTGATGGGTCAGTCCTGACCTCGATCAGTACATGGGCATTTGTGAAAAGACACAAAAGTGATGACTAAGACATGGGAAAGCTGCAGCATGGATATGTGTCTCACCACGGACTCCCCAGTATCAACTCTTTATGTCTAGTAACAGTGATAAAGAGCTCCTGTTTCAGAGCTTAACTAGTACTGGTGGGAATTAGAAATTGGCATTGCCTATCAAGTGTCAGAGAATCCAAACCATCTAAGCACATTTGGGAATCTGGCTGTAGCTTCATATTCTAACAAAAAAATATTTCTATGAGGTTTCTAACTTAGCAGTACCTGATTCCAGTGTCTCATGCAGAGTCCTGTAGCATTGCATAATGTAGCACTGCCCCGACTTGCACAATCAATCCCATCCCAAAAATTTCACTGACCAAAAATCTGGAACCAATGCTGTAATATTTTATTTAAAAATTATTCCTACTGTCCATATGCTGCATACAGTTTGACTAGTGATTCCTCCACATTGGTCACTTAATAGTTACAAGCATGTTCTGAGTACTGACCTGCACTCTGCTGCTGAGGAATCTGAGTCTGATGTGGCAGATTCCTATAAAAAAAAAAGTTTAATATTTTTAATCCTTCCATTCAAAGTCTGAAGTGTATTATAATGAAAGCTCAGTATTTACACTTCATATTTTTGCTTATGAAGCAATCATCTATTTTCACTGTGCAAATACAGTTGTTGAAAGGTTGGCCAAGTCAACGAAACAATGAAAATTAGCGTTAAAGTAGCTCCTGTAATTTCACTTGTGAGCTAGGTTCAAAGGCTCAGACTTGGTGAAATGCTAGAGGTAACAAGAGTCACCGTGGGTTTCTGATGTTAAGCAAAGTTTGATTTCCTTAAGTAATGAATAGCAAAGGTGACATCATTTGCCATTTACTAGTTGACTGTGGAATGATTGAATGGTCAGCCAGTCGTACGGGTCAGACCAGTTCACTTAGCAAAGCAAAGTTACACTTCTGTGCCCTGCTCAAGTGTCTATTTTAGCAGCTACCAATATTTTTATAGAAAGGAATTAAGAGTTGGAACGTAGGTGAAGCAGATAAATACTCTATGTACAACTCAAGAAAGCCTTTGGTACAGGAATTGGCAACCCAGTCATAAAAATCTGCTACTCTGAATACAGAAGAAGCTGTAAGAGACAGGGCAGAGCACTCTGCAGCAGTTGTACAAGGAATAATTCATACAGCTGTGCTTTCTGGAGAATTTAGCTTTGGGACAGGGAGAAGAAAACATGGAACTACATTATGGAAGGAATTCAGGGCAAGTGTATAAACGAGGGCTGAGTCAGTGCTGCTACTGGACCAGCACGCCTGGGGCACACAGGCCTGCCAGTGGAAGCGCTACCAGTTAGAGCTGGTGTTACAGCACAGCACCCAAAAACGCCAGCCCCTCCTGAGACCTCTGCCTCAGATCTGCTCAGCCCCAGGCACCTCCACCAAAACTTACCAGAAATGCCCTTTTGCTATAGCACTACCAACTTGTCTAAACTAGGACATGTGCAAAATAGTGGGTGAGCCTGTCTCAGTAGTTTCATTAAGTTACTGACGAGGAACTCTAAGGGACAGGAAGAAGTGTTCTTCTGGTTTCTGTCTTGGAGAGAGGGTGGCAACAATGGAAACGCGCGAGAGCTCTGAGCACTTTCCGTGGCAAGTCTGTATTTATTATCTGTGTAATGGAATATGTTCTTCTGCTCAACATCAACATTTCAAACACAAACCACGTGTGACAGGTACATGACTAACCACTTAAAAGTCTGGATTTTCTGGTATGAAACTACCACCGACCTCGTGATAGTTTTATACCAGAACTCCAAGGAGGCTGATTTGAGAGACAGGGTATCTAAAATAGAACAGTTTTGATTCTTCTGTCAAAAGTAGTTTTTCTCCAAAATATTCAAAAATCTAACTGCTCCCTGCAGATGTTCTTGCCAAGCCTGCAGACTGAAAGCCAGCCATTTAATTTTACAACAGAAAGCCTTTCTTCCTGCTGGAAATGCAAACATCGATCTTGAACTAGAGAGTCATTACTGAAACCTCCATAATAAACACATTTCAGACAACAAGCACTGGAATTTGCAGTTAAATTGTGCAACACACTGAGCATTAAGAAATAAAATGAAATCTAAACACTTACTGCTGTGTTTGCATCAGAGGCATGCTGGTATTATCGTAGCTGTCCGTGTGAAGGGGCGGGACAATCTCCCCAGTGACAGGGTGAAACACGGGAAGCGTTGACAGAGGCCACGCGATCTCTCTGTTTTTAGACATGTCACGAAGCTCTTTGGTTGATTTTTGTATAGCACTGTGGTGCACCAACTGGATGCTACGTCAAAAGGAAATAAAATAGTGAACACGTATTTTAAGTGCTCTACCAGAACGGACAGATTTTTACAATTATTATTGTTCTTAAAAATACAAGGACTTTGATGCATGCTACAGACCCTCTAGTGCAGCAGTTACAGTAAAGCTTTACACAGTCAAATTGCTCAGTACTGGATTTATTTAATTTTTAAGGCAGTAATTATTCCATTAGGTTTTTCTGTCTGAATACGTATTTTTCATATGATCCAAGATTGTGCAGTTTATGGCTGATGTTCGATTTATTCGCTGCAGTTAAAATGGATGTTTTGGTTAACTCCTGAATCTTGTGGTAGATTCATAAAAGCTCATAAATTAATTTTAAAACACTCCATAGTCTAGGCACTGGATGCCTTCCAGGGTATTTCTTCTCCTGTTCACTGCCTTTAAGAGACAGGCTGGGAAGTCCAATAACCAGGAGTATAAATTGCATATTAACATATTTAGTTTAACAGCACTATTTTATTTTGAATTAAAAGTGGTAATTTCAAACCCTTTTTATTCTGGTCTTCTATCCTTGCCAAGACTCTGATTTAAAAGCAGCTTTCACATTTATGAATTAAACCATGGTATAGAGAGAATGAAGTAAGATTATGACACACATGTATGAAGCATGACAAGCTACTGAGAATGAAAATTAAATGGTAAAAGAAAAATAACAGGAAAGAAGACACTTACTCTGGTGTTTGCATGTTTCTCTTTTCCCTAAAAACAAAACAAAATTTATGAATTAAATAATAGCATTGATAGTTGGAACATTAAATCTCTCTGAAGATGAAAATAGTGCATGATGTAGGAATGCTGACAAGGTTATTGCTAAATGCAACTTGGCAGCATTTGCAATGGGGTTTGTGATGAGGCCTTGATGAATGCACATAGAGAGGTGTGATCATGGTGACAGACATACACACACAGACACACACACAGGGAAATGAAAATGCAGGTTAAAGAACAAGCTTCTGGCTAAAATAAATTCTGTGACAAAATGAAATTGTAGTTTGTGTAAGAAATGGCAGAAATCACGTTACTTGCTGCTTTCCTTTTATGTGTTTTTCTTTTATAATATGTCTAAATTCAGTTAATCTTCTCAACCAGCCTTATGTTATGAAAGTTAGCATTTTAGAAATTACTTAATATCCTCCTGAACCAATGATCCTTTATTAGTATTTTATTTCCATGGGGCTTTTTAGAGAGTTGGGCACATGTGGAGATTTTGGGGAGTTTTGTGTGTATGTGGAGTATTTTAACCCTTTCAGCTAGAACAACTAAAGGCCCTATATCCACTCGCTTGGCAACTAGTGCATGTGCTGAAGTGAGAAATAGTCGAGTATTTCAAGCCGGTACCTTCTGGCCTGTTTTAAATGTTTACAATGAACTGAATGGAATTATTCCAGCAAATAGTCTTCTATTCATTATAATCTTAAAAACAGCTACAGTTACTTCTCAGCATGTTAAAGTACTCACACTCCTTCCCGTCGGCAGCACATGATATAGGCAAGGATTAGAAAAAGCACCAGTGCTATTGCCGAGGGCACTGCCAGAGTAATCAGGAAATCCGAGTAATAGTCTCTGCTTTTCAGTGTGTCAGAAGGTGGCTTGTATTCTCCACCATCAGGTAATATTCCCTCTCCACGAATCACCTCCTGGAAGGTGGACACTTGTTTTGTATTGTCAACCTGATAACCAGGGGAAAAAAGAAAAAGAAGGGAAAAAAGATCATTAAATAGCAAACTAACAGAATGTAAAACAGGCAGTATTTAATCATCCATAACGTATTAAAAGATCCTATTACATATTTGACATGTAATAATGTCATCTAATCCCTTTTTTTTAAACAATAGAGCCTTACATTTTATTGAAAGCTTCTGGTCAGTGTGACAGCAATGTTAAAATATCCCTATATTTTGTGCCTACCAGAGACACCATGGTTTTTGCACATTAATTTTAGGTGTATTTGAGTAAAAAATCAGTGAACATCTTTAGTGCAAAGTAATTATTTGATACTGATTTATTTTTGATTAATTAATCCATCTCTTACTTGTCTTCCTAAAAAAACAATACTGCCCTCTCTTGTTTGAGTGTGGCAGAGATGAAGAGTCACACACCTACAACTTTCTTCCTCCTCCTTCATACTGAGCTTCACAACCAGTGCTCAAAACAGCATGAGGCATCACTGAGCAGCTCATTGCCTTCCTCACACACACAAAACAGGAAACACCTCAAGATGAGATGTGCATTTAGTGCATCAAAGTTTCAAGGTTTTTTTTTAATTTAACTAACCTCCCGAAGGCTGCATTCCTGGTCACAAGTAATTTTTTATTTATATTTTATAGGTGTACCTAATGTTCCTAGAAATACAACTTTGTTTTGCTACTGAATTTCCTATTGGATGTGACTGCCTTTCCTAGATGACTTTGTAAACTTCTGCCTCTATTTTCTTGTTATCTTCAGTTACATATTACTTTTAAATTTTATCAGCGTTAGCTTAAGACTCTCTCCAGATCATTAAAAAAAATAATACATATTTGCATATGAGCTTGAACTTTTGTCTGACTGCTCACTGAGAAATCTTGCAGCTGATGGTCATCTCTTTAAATTTTACACTTTAAGTCACAAGTTGCCATACTACAACTTATGCAATGGATGAATAGTTTCACGGAATGCCAGAAATTTTGCTGAGCCCCAAATGCATACCTTTAAGACAGTTTTTAAAACAAAAATTAATTCATGTATTCTCGACTCATTAATTCTACAGTATCTTTTATGCTTTTATGTTAGGTACACTGAGTTCCACCTGGCTGCTTAGCTGAATCTCAAACCCTAACAAATGCACAAAAAATATTTATGTCCTAACTGATGTGACCAACAGAAGCCCAAACACAGAGTCAGAACAAGCTATCAAAAAGCACTGTTAAGAGGAAGCATTTATTTCATTGTCCCTCTTTGCACAATTTGGGACCCCAAACTCGAATTGACTGATTTGCTGCTAACTGCGACCATCACAAAAGGTGGGAGGAAGAGGATATGATGGCTGTACGTATTTCCAATCATTTGTCTACTTTGTGGCTACAGGAGATAGAGCTCAACTCACTCAGCCCATGGGTCTGGGGAGAATTCCTGCCTTTAGGTTGCCTTGTGAAAAGCAGACTGTGTTAGATAGAGGGAAGCTTGGCTCTCTTTTTGTTTTGATGCCCCAGGTAACAGCAGCAATGCTGCTGGCAACAGTAAACAGCCCTAAGGCTGCTTAAATTCAGTTACTGTGGCACCCTGCCAAAACTGGTGCTGGATTCAAGAAGGTTGAGTTATAGGCTGCTGCAGGAAATTACACTTGTCTGAGAGCCTGTTCCTCTAACACATCCCAGGCTGATCCCAGCTTTTCTCAAATCAGCTTGTCAATGCTGCTTCATGATTAGTTTATGAGACAGTGCTACTATCAGATGCTTTTTTCTGAAGTACTCCTAACTGGATGCTCTTCATTCTGCAAGGGCACTGCTGACTGTTCTTGCATAGTGCACTATCCCTCTGCTGCTCCTACCTATCTAATTTAACTAATTAGGTTACCTACCTAAATAATTCTCTCATTATTTTCAGTTCTGTAAGCCCTGGAGCTCTCTGGGCTTTCACTGAACTCACTGCTAGTGAAAACAAGTAAGGTGGTTTCACTGAGGCTCAACTCTAACAGAATTTAGCCCACCTAGCAAAATCCTTTCACAACCTTAAGAGTGTCTGCTAGATGGGGAAAAAAGCTAGTTACAAAAAAGTGGAACTGGCAAAGTTGTTTGGCTAGGCTGGCAAAACTCTTACCTGTACTTCTACAAACATCATTTTTATGCAATAACAAAATAACTCACCAGAGAGATTTTACACCAGTCAATATGGAATTGAGTACGGAATTTTTTATCACAGGTTATCACAGGCTCCATTTCTTGACTGCACCTCAGCTGATTTTGTGGGTTCTCCACTTCTCGTAAACAGGAAGAGAATGGCACATCTGCCCCAACCATCACATACACACTGCAGAAAGAGGAGTGGCAAACCAGCAGGATGATGTATCACAAACCCACAAAGGACAGCTGGACATCATTGCTGCTCACAGTAACATTCAGCTATTCTTTCAAGACAGAAATTACAACTGTGTACTTTACAAATTATTTTCCTTCTTAGTATACTTTTCTCTATCTAAGCATACAAATAACAGACTGAAATCAAAATGATTTTTCTAACCGCATATTACAACATGTTCTATTTTCCTTCATAATGTAAATCTTTGTGCACCATCACAGGTGTCAATTTCTACGATGCCAAGGAGTAGTTTCCTCATATAGTTAAATCAGTAATACTTTGGAAAACTGCATTAAAATTGTATTTTATCTCAAGGAATCTTTAGTCTTGCTCATCATAGTATTTTTAAAGAGTTTCTTCCCCTGTTTTTGAATTAAATTTACAAAGCCTAGTTACTGTATTTCTAAAGCTAATACTAATCTGAACCTGTCAAACTCCCAGCTTCTCCTAAAAGATTCCAAACTGTAGCTCTGCACTGCAAACAAAATTTGCTTCAGAACACTGAAAGCTGAATGTAAACTTTATACTTCATTTAGCACTACCATAAGTAAGAGCTACTACCATAATTATATTATTCATTGTCATATTTAGATATACAGAATGCTGCTGGAAAACGCAGTCTACTGCATTAGGTAATAATGGACCAAAGGACCCTTTGAAAGAAGGTCCTATTTGCCATTTGCTATATTAGGCATTACCTAACTAAATATTTCAAGTGTAGCAATGTGCGTCAAGTAGCTCTGCTATTACTCTTGTTAGCACAGAAGTCACTTTCCTTCTCTAAATGGGCCCAGAAACTCCAGATACACAAAAAGGGACTTGAAAAACACTCTTTTCTGCACACATCTCATATTTTGTACCTCCAGCCCCTCTTTTTATTTGACACTAAAATATCCAAAATTATCTAAAAACAACTAGGCATCTTTATTTCACCAGAGAAAAGCACTGTCACAACCATACTAGAAAAATACTGAATTCTTACTACTTTAAAAGTTGAGTACAATATTTTGGAACAGAATTTATGGTTACAATCACAGCTGGAAATATACATTCCTGCAGTTTATACTCAGTAACCTGAGCTCCACAAATACCTCAGCTTGTGACTTTCAGAAGATGCTCTTGAATTACACAACTAGCTCACTGAATACACATAAAAACTACACTGTTACATGCTAAAGGCTCTTAGAAATTTAAGGGTTTCTGCAACCTCTGCTCTGTCATACCTTGCTTCAAAATTTTGAGTTTCATGAACTGGGAACCATTAAAAACTTGAAAAGCATGCCAAATGACTGGTTCAGAAGTAAAACTGGAATTACAAAAGAAGCATATTTACTACCAACTCGCTCATAATTAATGGGATTCATTAGTATTCCTTGGATGTAACATCAATACATCAGAACTGTCACCTGTTGTAATGGTATCTAACACAATAAACCCATACTATAACTAGGGATTGGAACTTGGCTTGTGGTTTGGATGGGTTTACAGTGTACTGGATCAGGAGTTGGTTGGATAACAGAGCTCAGAGAGTGGTGGTTAATGGTGCTGTGTCTGGCTGGAGGTCGGTCACTAGTGGGGTGCCTCAGGGCTCAGTGTTGGGACCTGTCCTGTTCAATATCTTTATTGATGATCTGGACAAAGGGATGGAGTCTGTTATTAGCAAGTTTGCGGATGACACTAAGCTGGGGATAAATGTAGATCTGGAGGAAGGTAGGAGGGCTCTATAGAGAGACCTTGACAGACTGGATAGATGGGCTGAATCCAATGGCATGGGGTTCAACCAGTCTAAGTGTCGGGTCCTACACTTCGGTTACAATAACCCCATGCAGAACTATAGGCTGGGGTTGGAGTGGCTGCAGGAGAATCAGGTGGAAAGGGACCTGGGAACGCTGGTGGATAGAAAACTTAACATGAGCCAGCAGTGTGCCCAGGTGGCCAGAAAAGCCAAGGGNCTGATTCTGTGATTCTGTGATTTTCATATCTAATTCCAAAACATAAAACAGTAATTGCAAAGTTTCTAGAAAACCTGAAAAAAAAGCTTTTCAGTTAGGAAAAAAAGGGTAAAGCAAACCCATCAGCCTGACACACAGGTGCTTACCCCTCTTTCATGTCATTAATGGGAAGCGGGACTCTCCCTCCTCTGTCCAGGGCTGAAGTGATGTTTATAGCATTCAAGCGTTCTGGCTGCCAGACATTTTTCACTGCTCCAAGGAAGTCACC
This sequence comes from Pitta sordida, assembly GCA_013390025.1. NCBI lineage: Eukaryota > Metazoa > Chordata > Aves > Passeriformes > Pittidae > Pitta > Pitta sordida. The sequence goes on from WEKX01024763.1 coordinate 31,910, forward strand.
AAGAACTTCACTTGCTAACATTTCTTCCACATTCATATTCCTTATGAAGAATTCGGCTTGATACGGTAAAGGAAAATCTGGTTGTGATGAAAGAGTGCAGCATTAAACAAAGGCACCGTAACAAAGTATCTAAAGTAATGAATAATGCAATACTACTTTGAGATTTATACAGCTTTCTAAAAATCTTGTATTTGAATTAGCTCATTTTGAACCCAATGTATGTTTAATTCAATAGTACCATTAGCTGTTTCTTGAGCTGGAAACCTCATTATTTATAAAGCAACTGGGAGATGAAGAAGGAGGCTGGAGGAAAAGTCTCAGCTGGTAAAACTTCATTCAATAGATAAAATTAGAGTCATGCTAATTTGAGGGTCAAAACTCATTTGCAGCAACAATGGATTTCAATCTCCAACACTCCAAAATGTAAATAGGTAAATATGATGAAAAGAACTAATTCTAAGGACTAAATGTCCATCTATGCCACAACCTGTTGTTTTCTGAATCCCCCTATGCAACTGTTCTTTGAATAAGGTACATGCAGAACCAAGAAAACTAAAAAATATGCAGAAAGAGATGGAAATCCTTTGTGTACAGTCCATTTGAAAAGATAAGGGGGGATTTAAAATTACAATCAGTTTAATTAAAAAAAAAAAAAGCGATCTTTCCTTTTTATGAGTGAGGAAAATCAGTCCTGTATGCCAGAAACAATCTGGATTAAAATAACAAAATGAATTAATGTAGGAAAAATTCTCTTACTTCTCCCTTGTGCCCCTGCATTTGGCATAAACACCAGACAACTAGTTGACAGTATTTTTTATCTTGAACAGCAGGAGCCTTTAAGACAGTTTTGCTTATTCAGTTCAAACCACAACAAGCTGTTTTCTGTACATACCTTCTGCTGACATTATATTAATGATCAAATTATGTCTTGCTGTCTCAAAGGTACGCCTGTTATACGCAGTGATCTGGAGTGAAAGCGATACAATTGCAGAACAACAATGGAGAAATGAAAATTAGGTAAATGAAACATCAGTGAAAATTAAATCGATCACTTAGAAATACTAATCACCTTCTAATGCTTTGCCTCCTTGTTTTGCAATGTGTGAACATTCATTTGCTAATAGAAAATAAAATTTGAAAGGTAATGTCAATTTATATAAAACAGTACGTGCTACCATCAAGACAGGATATTGGAATTTTCTTGACCAGTCTATAGCCAAATACAATTATTCAAGGGATGTATGTGAAAGTAATATATTTTGGTCCTGATAGAAGTGTTGTGCCATACATGTTTATTCTTTCTTTTTTTTTCTTTAAGAACAAACATAAGGAAACATTTCCCTGTGCAACATCCACCCCTATCATTGATAGCTCACAGGGAACTAAACTAGTTGGAGACTTTTTTTAATACAAAAAAGTGTCATGATCCCAGCAATTCTCATCTCTCTGGGATTGGGCTCTAGTTTTAGCTCTAGCCCCAGTGCAGTCACACTCCTTGAATGGATTTACAAACACTGCTCCAACACAAGTTGTTCTTTAAATAGTCCTGGAATCTGTAACTGTATGAGAAGTGACAACTAGGAGATAGATGCAACATTCATGACTCTTATTTTTGGAAACATACTCCTTTCTGACTAAAATATGCAAGGATACCAATCTTAAAGTTTAAATATCTGGGATACGTGAAACGAGTGCAAGTGTTTAGTTCTCAGTGGTGACTGTACTCCAAAGGTTGATTAAGTACAATGATTAAGTGCTTGTTCATAAGAAACACAGAATGAAGCTGGATACCAGTATAATTATGTATTATTTTCTCTACATTTTTTTTTCCACTGAAAGGGCAAAAAACTTTTATGAAACAAATTGAAAAACAATAATTTTCTTTCTATTTTTATGACTTCATTTCAATCATTTCAGGGACAAAGGAGAGGTAGAGGAGTGGCAATAGGTTCATTTAAGCGGAAAGGGAGACGTTGACCCAACGCAAGCTTGCGCAACAGAACAATGTCATTACAAAATTTACAGAAAATGTATTTCTGAGATTTCTCCAATCCTCAATTCTCTTAATTTTTCAAAAGGTTCTTTCAACAGCAGTTGAAACATTAGAAAACCTAATCCCCTCGTTGTACAAGCTCTATACAGAAGCACGATTGTCCCCATCTTGAGTCTGCACTCCAGCAGTGGGAGCTGCCAGTGCGGCCCATGCCACAGCACCAAGGAATAATATTCACTCAAACACAAACTATCTTTGCACAGCTTTCAAAGAGATTGAGCTCAAGAATGTCACCTCCTGTACTGCAGTGCTGTGCACAATGTTAGGCACTTCTAATCAGGAGGTCTCCACCAATTAATTGACCTACCCATGACACCCCCTCAGGACACAATGGAAGTTATATTCAGGTCAGGAACTACTCTGATGGCACTAGAAAGTGGATCAGATGCCATCTGCCCTTGTCACATACCACAGAATTAATTCAAAAGCCACATCTAAGACTACGACTGCAAGGAAGTAATTTGTATGCTAGGCAGGATTCAGTTCATGTAGTATAAGCTTGGGATCATGCTTAGAATGGAGGTCATGATATAGATCCTAGAATCTAAAAGCACATGCCATTTAAAAACTAGCAATTTTAAATAATGGTTTCCTCTACAGAAAGCTAAGCAGAGTCTGGAGGAGCTGCTGCACATGATTAATTCTCAGATGTTATTAGTCCTGCTGAAATCAAAACTGAATCATGTATATAAAATTAAGCATGGGTGAAATTATCTACAATATAACTTAACATTCAGAGGTGTCATTCTGGAAGAAGAAACACTACATCAAATGCAATTAAGAAAAAAAAAACCTCATCAAGGGTTTAAGACAAATGTACAGCTGAAGCAGCAAAATGGCTGGAGCAAGTTAATGTGCAGATTCCTTAACACTGTGAACCACACAGTGGCTGATTCAGCCTACTGTCTATGAAATACATGGCAGAAAATACAGACTTTTTTCCTTTTCAACTGCCACCCAATTAGAAACTAGTGCTTTTAAACATTTGGATAGCTCACTGTCAAAAATACGGTTGTCATTGTTACACTTATAAGTACAAAATTAAATACATGTAAGTGCTAACTAAAATAAAATACACTAATAAATAATGAACAAGAGAATATTTGATGAAAATAACAAAAAAACCCTCCCAACAAACCGAAACTAACAAAAAAATTCCACAACTTTTTTACTGTCTTAACCCTGTATTCCAGTGGGGAGACATCTGGCCCAAATTTAGGCCGAACACTATAAATTTTAGAATTCAGTTATTTTTCAAGTACAGTTGTTTACAGATATTTTTGTCCTGTATTTTTAATAAAACTTTTATATACTAGTCATAATTCACTGAAATGAAACACCTCTTATGAAGTACAAAGGCAAAAATGAAAAAGTACTGCATGTAGAAATACTAAGCTTAATTAGTTATTGCTATTTACTAGGCATACCTTAAAAGTCAAGTACAAATGTCATACAATCTGGCTTTCCCTCAAAAGAAGATCAAATGGTACCTAAGAGAAAATGCTACACAAATCCATGTCCTTGCCTTGTAATCCTTTTTTATAATTATTGTAATTAACTTTTCAAAAATAAGGGGCAACATTTGTTGACAGTTCTGAATTTTACGTTCTAAAACTGTGTCTTTTTGAACTTCTGACAGAAAATACCTCAATGATGGTTGGCTTGCCCACATTTTCTACAGTTGGTGAGCCATAGAGCACTCCGTCACTGTATGGTGTCCTTTGTATGTAGCGCAGCCATCCAGGTCTGTCAGGGTAACCCATTAAATTGGTATTAAATGTTATGGGATCATTACTTATTTCACCTAGATAAGAAAAACAGTATTAGAATATTTACAAGAAAATGCTACATGCTTTAATTTCAATGTTACCACTAGAAGGTCTTATTCTGGCTTTCAGTTATGTTTTCCAAACTTTTCCAACAAGAAGGTTAAAATTTGCTAATCTTTTCCTACCTCAGAAGCAGGAGAACTCCTACTTAGTGCTTGAAATTCACACATGAAAAGTGTAACCAACTGCAGGCACACATGTACTGGTACTTCCTAGGTCCTGTCCAACTGAGTGTTCCTGTTCAGTCATTAGTGGGTTTAATTTTTAGAGCTCAGTTCCACCTACAAGTGAAGCATCTAACCTTCTTATAGACAAAAGCACAAATGCTGTAGTCCTTTAATTCTCTTTTCTCCAACTTCCTTTTATGTTTTTAATGAGCTTACTGTAAAGAGTGGCTGTGTAATCACCAAAGCCTGAAAACTTCTGTTAGCATCAGGATATACATGCAGGATGTCAGCATCAACAGCCTGACAGTCACTTTTCTTTAGCAAATAAATCGACTCAAGAAAGGACCAGACATTCCTGTGAAATGGCCCCACTGATGGCTACTAAACACAGTGGTCCAGCTGCAACCACTAGAAGCCCCTCAAGCCAAACCAGTACATCCATTCTTGTGGTTCTCACTGATACTCCTACAAATGTTTGGATTTAACTTCAGCTAATTTTAGCATCACTACCAGATCCTCACTGCCAAGGCAGTGTCCAGCTGAGGCACAGAACTCAGTTAAATCCATTCTGAGCCTGCACAGACACCTCTGCCCTGCACTCCAACTCAGCTCTGAGATGGCAACAGCAGCCACTGCAGGACAAGTGTCGAGGGAAGATAAAAGGCAGGCTGGCACAGAAGGCAGAAACTGAGCCCAGTGAGGAGCGAATGGCGTCATCTCCTCCAGAGTGGGACAAAGAGACGGAGAGCCACTGCCAAAGGGTAACTGGTTTTCAGGTGCACATTTACATATCTGTTTGTGAGTAAAATGAACCAGAACCAGACCAAACCTGCAACTGGGTGTGTAACACAACTAACCTTGTAATTCTCTCAGGACATCCCAGTAATCTAACCTACTGCATTCATAACAACATTCCCAGCATCACAAATTGAATAATTTCTGATTCAATTCTGAAAATTCTGTAAGTCACCTGTGAAAGCATTTGGTTTGCCCTCCCCTCATCAAGCTGGGCCAGGCTAATGATCCAGCTCAGCAAACAAGAATAAAAAGACCTTGGCAACATCTAACCTTACAGTGAATTCCAGGTAAGATGACAACTGTCCACTGGGACAGCAATTCCAGCAGGTTCTCAAATCAGATTCCTATTGCCTTTGAATCACAGGAATGTCAAGAGAGGCTGTAAAATTTCCAGCTTCCTTCCATCTATGTGCCAAAACTAGGATAAAACTGAGACAGAGGTAAACTTCACTCTTGCCAGTCACCAAGACATATTTGAAGACTCAGATACCCATGTCAGGAAAAACAACCATTTTGCACAGGTTTCACCCAATATCCTGAGTAGGAAGGACCCCACAGGGATCATCGAGTCAAGTGAATGCCCACACAGGGATGAAACCCACAACTCCAGTGTTATTAGCACTGTGCTCTAACCAACTGAGCTCATCTCAATTTTCAAAGAGAAGAAATTTCTGAAACATTTGGGTTTATTCATGACAACATTTAACCAATGCTAACAGAAGCTTATTTTTTTCTTTAAAGTGAGCCTTGATAATAGCACTCGCAAATCAATTCAAGAGCTTATTAATGAAATCTGTTTTGCTTATGTGTACACTGCATGTGTATGACAAGCTTTCCCAATTTTTATACGAAAATATGGTAGTCACGCTTATGTAAATTGGATATATTTATATATTTATTATTCCTTTTTATTATTGAAAAACATGTAGGGCTGAATGCTCTTTTTTTCAACTCCCACCCTCCAGATTGCTTACACATATTCTAACCTGCCAGCGATCAATCTTTTAGCTTTACTCTACATCAAAATATCATACAGAGGAAATCACAGCTCCTTCTCTAAAAACAAACCATTCCTAAATATTTGAATAAGGGTGAATCCAAAGGAATACTTGTTTTAAATGAAAGCAAACATTATTATGTAGTCTCATCCTTGATTTAATCTCGTCTCATGTTTACTATATGCTTTCAAAATGCTCCTTCATATAGCCTAATACTGTCTGAAACACGGACTAGATAAATCATATTTTTAACAAACATAATTAAATTTCCACAATTTCATATTTAATGAAAAACTGAAGAAAAATCAACACTTCCTAGTATCATATACATACAATGTATTATTTACCTTCCCATATTAAGTACATTTTTTTACAACACACGATTTTGTGCCTCTTTTCACACATGATCAAACCCAGAATATTTTTCAAGTGTGGGACCACATATTCCATTTCATTTGAAGGTATTTCAACAGGAACTAAAACCTGTTATTTTTCTATGCTGAACCACAAGGCATGCTAAGTAAACTTCAATTTTTTAAAAACAGTGTTCTTTCAACATTTGCATATAATATGGAAGATCTTAGCATCCCATACCAGGCTTTGGGTAGGGAGGAAATTCCCCCTTAAAGTACTCTCTCTCCAAAACATGAACAAAGAGAACTCCAGCAGAAGGGTATACATTCCGATCAGAGTGCACCTTAGACAGAATCGTGTACACTGAAAAGCAGAAGCAGAGATAAGAGACACAAAAAAGGCAAAAATGAGACATGCTCGAGGAACTTCATGCATTTCAACAGCAATGCAGGCATCTGGGAGAGGGAAAGCAACAAATATTAGGTATCTGTTAATAAGTTTTTTAAAAGGTTACATAGATTTAAGAATAGAATGCAGAGCAAACACTTTGTGGAACAGGATCCCTTCCAAGACTGCAATAAAAAAACTGCCTATGATAAGATTTCACACATTGTATAGGCTCTTTTTATTGCAATTAAAAAATTGAAGAAGGCTATTGCAATTTTATAGTTGTTTTATTTGTAACATGACATCAACAAAACACATCACATTAATAATACAATCATGTTTTCTTGGTACATATGTTTTGTATAAAAAAATAACATGAGAAACACAGAGAAACCTTACCAATGGATGGTACTGGTTCCTCACTAAATGGAAATGGCAGATTTTTCACCCTTTGTGCAAAAAAGGACAAGGCAATTCACTTCAGCTGACTCCTATGAGTTCTTAAGACCTTCTCAGACCAGCAGGTTCAGATAATATACATTTAAAACTTTGGCTAGGGAGCTCATTACTGAAGATGTGCTGGTATTGCAGGATAAAACAAAAGGACATGGTTAATTATAGGCCAATCAGGTGAAACTGGTTCCAAACAAAAACTGGAGCCATGTTTCACAGCACTAAGAATTAAAGACCTAAAGGAAACTTAATGAAGAACAACGAGCATATGTAAAAGCAATACACTATTTTGTATTCAGTACAAAATCAGTTGATAAAGGCGTATCTTTTTCAGCTACCACACATTTGACACAGTACTACACATATCCCTTTAGCAACAAGTTTAGCAGCAAGTTTCAAAATTTAAGTATAAATGGAGAAGGATTTTAAACCAATGTCCTGAAAGAATCAATTTGCTAAAAAAATCTGTCAGTGAGATGACAATTGCAAAAATGGTGAATAAAGACAGTAAATCACAGACAGATACATACAGCTGCCTGCCTTGGTTACTGAGTTGAAAGAAATTTTACAAGAAATCACATCTCCAAAGGTTTTAGGCCATGGAAGTGCTGTCACAGGGAAGAGCTACTCCAGAAGAGACTTTAGAGTCATTGTAACAGACTCATAAGAACAAACTGTAGGTCCTAGAAGATACAGGGCTAATTGCAACACTCTGAGTGATAAGCAGGACACATTAGAAATCTGGACCAAGCTCATGTAATTTTTTCAATCCTGGTGTAATTTTAAAATTCTGATATAATTTCTCCAGTCTTATAATTATACCAGCCCTCTTACTTGAGTCAAGCTTAAGAAGACACCATTAATTAGGCATTAATCACAGGCATTCCAGCCCTCACACCACGTACTCTGAGTGGAATCTATCTCACCTAATTTTAGATGCCTACAGAGAAAACATCCACCAGTGAGTCAGTCAGGCTCCTTTTATAGTCAGTAGAGAAGAAACAGACACTTCTAGGGCTTGACTGATTTGATTCCTCCTGTAAATTGAGATGAATCATGTCCTAGATTCCAGGCTAAGCTTACTAGATCTCCACAGACTGCAGGGGCAGCTGAGAGATGTAGACATCTGTAACACAGACCTCCACATTTAGTTACAGACTTCCCACTCTTCAAGCTCGATACTGCAGAATTGTCAAGATCTGAATATCCTATTGACCAAATTCCACAGCATTTGCTTTTTCCCATTTTTGAAAATTGCTTTTAACACAATCCTGAACACAGCATCTTTCTAGTAATTTTATTTTAGTGACAAAATTAAAACCATCCTGAAATTTAAATTTATTACAATTCTGAGAGGTTAATAAATCAGTAACTGTAATTTTCATTCTGTAGACTTAAGTACGGTAACATTGTGCTTTGATTTATTTACTTAAAATTAGTAAATGATGCTCCAAAAGCCTTTGCACTCAATTCTATGAATGAGCCATAAACAGTACAAGGAAATTAATTAATCTCCTTTAAAATATTTTCAAGAACACGTGAAAACCCACAACACTAATAGAGCAGAGGAGCTGACAAAAATATGGTGACTGGCTGAAAATGCATCACATACCTAGAAAAATCCATTTTTCCATTTCTGATATTCTATAATGAAAAAACACTTCAAACAGGAACAGAGAAATAGTAATGTATATCTTCTCCATAAGTAAAAGGATACTACAATCAGGAGTTATTGAAAATACCCATATTTTATTTTGTCTGTTATAGGAAACCTATTGTCACCACTAAATGCACTGAGATGTTCCTGCTGCTGAAGTAAGTGTGAGGATTTCACACAGATATAAAACACAGGCCTTGGTGAAAGTGTGGAAACACCTCTCAGAAGACAAAAACTCACAGACCTATTTTATCGTGTAATGACAAACCCATGGTATTGACACAAATATGGAGATTAGGAATTCAGAACTTCTCATCCCTCTTGTCACAGAAGCCCTCTTCTTTTTCCCCTATGAAGTTTCAGCCCACTACAACTATCACTGCAGCTTTTCAATAATGAAACAAGTGAAAATACATTTTCTTCCCAAACTTTTAAGGCCCACCATTATTTTCTTAAGACTGCCAGAACCCTGAGATGATCGTGTAACCACCTTAAGTGATCAAGGTATGAAACTGAATATGCTTAACAACTTCTAGATGCTAATCTAATTCAGCAGACCGCCAGCTGTGAATTGCCTGGGAAAACCTCTTGTGGTGGATAAAAACCTCGGGGATTGTGAAAGGCTTCTGTAAAACTAATCCTTGGAAATTAGAAATCTTCACTATAGAGGATCACATCAGATCCCTGCTAGGAAAAAAAAAAAGTATCAGCTACCTCGACAGCACTGTTTCCTTCTTTTTTGTGTCCAGATCCCTTGGAGGCCTTTCTGTAGATCCCAAGATCTTCTTGCAGGTCTTGAACACGGGCACAGCCAGGAATTCAGCCAGAATTGTTTCAGACTGCATCCCAGACCCTGTTAGCATATGCAGAAGACCTCCATCTCCAAAAATTTCCAAAGATTCACCATGTTGGTTAAAGACTATGTTGATGACCTTCAGAAAAGAATCCACCTGGAGATGTTTTTTTCTGGGAATTTCAATAGGTTCTCTATCCATTGATATTTAGCAGGTGAAGCACAGTCCCAGAAATAACTTGAACTGAAGACCAATCCAGATTGCCTTTCACAACGGGCAATCAGTGCACAGGTTTTTCTCAGTTAGTGTGCACCAGCTACAATATTCTTTGTGACCTGACACACATGGCAGTAAAATAATATTTTTAAATTTGTATGCGAGAAGATTTTTTTAAATTGTTACAAACGCGTTATTGTATTAAGCAAACCGCAGAGGTATCTCCAAGCAATCAGCCATGATAAGAAAATGTGCAGTATTAGGTGTAAAAATAGCCATTATTTCAAGCAAAGCTATAGGAACAGGAAAAGTCAGGGGAAGACTCATAAGGACACACAGGTCTGTGAATGTTTGAAGATTGAGGAATTTTAGTTTTCCAAATTACTTACCTTAAAATAGCACCCTATTTCTAAAACAAGGACGTGACTGGAAAAGCAAGAGTAATACTGAAAGCAGGCTTGACTAAACCAACATGGGATCTAAATATGCAACCTAAACTCACCATTCTTCTGAACAGCCTTTATTCTGCTGATAACATAACTGTGGGCTCGCTTAGTCGTCCAGTTAACAGTTCCATTATTGCCATCAGCAGAGCTTAGCAAAAAAGCTTTTCAGAATAAAACAAATGCAAAAAAAATATTAGTCAGATCAATAGACTTCCATAAACAATTTGATCAGATGGGATTGGGTGTCTTCTAAATCATGTTTTTGTTTTAGTCAGCTTGGCAACCACAGGTTAAAAAAATGGTGATGCTTGACTTGAATATACAAACATACAGGCAAAAATACATACAAAGTAACTTTCAGTAGCACAGTATGTTTTGGACAAAGAAGGGAAAGTAATACGTATAACCAGGAGCACAGCTTTGCTTGTATAACCATGTTTATACAAAAGACACTGGGGCTGATTGCCTTGCCTTGCAGGCATAACCAATAATCAATTTTGAAAAAAGAACCCATTAGAAATGGTTGTCTACATCCCACACAACCAGAACACAGCCTCAAATCAGCTGGATCCCTGCTGCTGAAGGAGGAAGAAGTTTTGAATGTGGTGAGGAGCAAATTACAGGAGAAAACAAGCAGCTGTGGAACTGACACAAAGACTCTGTTTCACCAGTAGTAGAACTGCCTGAGAAAGCTCCCTCCTCTCTTGCCACTTTTTGTTCCTGTTCTTCTGTGATGAATAATAGATAGATCAGCTGTTTGTGCAGTTACATGCCAACTGAAAATGCAGAGGGAAGGAACTGCAGTCAGATGCTAGGAAAGGAAAAGTGGCCATGATAAGTAGCCTTTATTCTGAAATATTTTGGGAGTGAGAATGCATGTCAAACCCTAGTCCAAAGTGCTATTGGATTAGCATCCTAATTTCCTTGTAAAAACAGCTATACCAGAAACATCAAGTAGCAGTACTTGTGTATAAATACATGGCTCCACAGGAAGAAACAAACACCTACTGGCAAACACTCAAAGTATGTGAACATCACTTTCACTAGAAGCTTAAACATTTGTAGGAACTTCTGACCTGTCACATCAGTCTGCTTTGACATCAGTGATATTCTCCAAACTGATTGCAGGAGCCCCACAGATCTGCCGTAAGCAGTAATCAGTGCACAATACTCAATCTATGCAAAGCAGGGAGAAGCTTAATAATTTACACAAAACACATAAAAATGAAATTTAATAAAAAAGGCATTTTAATGCCCTTTTAATTTATTCACTAAATAATTTAATTAATGCAATAATTACCATACCAACACAATAATATTTCTAAATTATAAATTTCTGTTAAGTTTCTTTAGATTTTTAATATTCACAAAGGATCTGATTTAATAAAAAGGTATTATTTATATCCAATGGTTTATATATGACTGGCAAGATGGACAACTTTTTCCCTCCTGAATTGACATGCAGATATTGCAAACCTTAACATAACACCATCCTAGGGATTATGAAATTCAGTACTGGATAGGACCTTCAGTGTAAATTTTAGTAATTCTTGAAACACTCAAGAAATTTCCAAAAAGGTAAAACAAAGTTGTTCCAATATTTGTTCCAATATTTCAGCAGGATGAGCTGGGCAATCAGAGGCTTGTCAGCTACAAACCAGCACAGGAAAAAAACCCCCACAACATTAAATTACTGAATTATTAAATGGAGAACAGTATTATAGTTATTACAGCCCTTGTCAAAAGTATTACATTTATCACAGTCTTTATTTAATCCTTATTAAGGATTTTATGCATATTTTTAGATACTTTTGATGAGCCCACAAGTTTTCCTGATAAAGATATCAAATATTTACACATTATGCTTAGCTACACAGTTTATCATCCACCACTTTGATTGAGAAAGTAGATAGAAAATCACTTTAGCATACTTAAACAGAATTTAAAAAATAAAATAAGAAAGACAAGTTCCACACGTATTTCTAAATATAAATGATTGGTAAGTGTCTTTGATTTGGGCTCACAAGTTGTGCTAGGTTTAGCTGTGGGGATTGAAGAAGTTACCTGTTCACCTCTCCATGCTATGCTGCATTGCACAGGGGAACTGGAAAAGCAAACCAGTGTGGCTGTTTTCAGATCCTAGCGTTTACATGTGGTGTTTTCATATATATCACCACTTATTTGATTTCAAATGACATGAGAACACAGCCACTAAAAAGTTATTTTGTTACATGAGATTTCTAATGGGCCTCACAAGGTTCTGGCCTTATGGAGGTAGAGAGGAGAGGGGAGGGAGTTAGAGAGAATGACATGGATATATAAAATACACTGATAGCATTTCCAGGTAAAAACCAAGGCTAGGAGACTGACATAAAAGAGAAGACACGCTCCTAACACATCTGCATCATCTGGTAAAAAGGTGGGTGATGTGCACCTCAATAAATAAAATGTAACCACAGCAGGAACAAAGGCAGCTGCCTGCCATACACACTACAGAGCACACAGTTTGGGGATGCTCAACAACCTAGAGATGTAAGTCAGGTCATAACTGGTTGAACAGGCGTGTTCAGCAGAAGACGGGTTAGAACAGCTGACACATGAACAACAGCAACATCAAGGAGGAACAGGGAGATTTTATTTTTGTATTTGACACAGATATGATCACTGTTCAAAAGCTCTGCCTAGCAGAGCCTTCAAGAAGCACACTGACAACATGATGAAGGTTCTGGGAAGACTTGAATATGATTAAAGGATGACAAAAGAGGCCTTAGACTACAGGATGCAGGGATTCAAACCAGGCATTTTTATCAAAGAGATAGTTTAGAATTAATTTAATCAGCCTTGTACTTACTCTGAAAAAAATGTTAATACTGTCAGGCTCTTCAATTTGTTACACATGTTGCCATAGTATCTGGAGAATCCAGGGCTGCCTCTAACAGCAGGAGCAACTCACAGCTCTGTGATTGGGACTCAGACATGTCCAGGTGAAGTACATCACAGTGTTTTCCTTTTTTCTTTACTTCAATTATACTTTTCTTTAATTTATATTCCAATTTATTTTCCTTAAATTAGTATTTTATCTTTTCCTTTATAACTGTACTATTTCATAACTAAAAATTATATTATGTATTATATAAATTATATTATACTATTTTTCCCTTTCTTTAATTTTATGTGCCTAGAGCTTATGCAAAGGTTTTAAGTAGTAATATTTAACAACAGAATATTTAACAGAGAAGATACCCACAACCATTTCTGCCCACTTAACAATCAGAAAAGGACCTAAGTATCATGGACCAACTTCACCTTCTCCACTCCTTTACAGCACTTTACTGCACATTCCTTTACTGACATCCACACTGCACCCTGCACCCTTACCCATTCTCTTATTGCTTCTTTGAAGCAGGACCTCAAGCCCATTTCTCCCACTATTAAAGCAGCACAGAGCTGCAGCTCTCAAAAGCTGGCCCTTCCCCTCTCCTACACCTCCACCTTCACCTGGGACCTGACATACCACGTGCGTGGTACTTTCATGCCACAGATCAGGACCTTGGGCTAAGCTTACACTGCCCCTTACTCTCCTATGGCACAACCCTGCTCCAAAAACCTACCCTTGCACTCCTCTACTGTATGTCCCATCTGGCTCATTCTTATCCTGTGTTCTGAATGGGAAGGAAGCACAGTTCCAAACACAGCACAGATTTCTGACAGGCTTCTAAGAAACACGGAGCAGATCAGTTAGAAACTGACACCACCGAGTTCAAACAAAACATCTGTAAACAGGGAATTATCTTCCCTGAGGTGCTTGGACCACAGCTCAACTCAGAGCTTGTACCCAGGCAGTTACTGAGGATCCTCTGCTGTCCACACTGAGATACTTGCCCAGATGGACACATCATCCATGACTGGAAGCAGAAGCTGTGGCATCATCTCCTCTTCCAACTTCCATGCCCCTTCCTTTTACCTAACATGCAGTACGTGGCAGAAATTTACTATGAATTAAAGAGGATCCTCTCAGTGGAAATTCACATTGAATCACAGAATCACAGAATATTATGAGTTGGAAGGGACCCACAAGGATCATCTAGTCCAACTCACCATCTAACACCCGTGCAGAGACCAAGAGCACATCCCAGAGCGTAACACCAACCTAGATCCCTCACAGTCTAATCTAGCAGGCCACTCCGAGCCGGAAGGGGCCCAGAATCATCCAGCCCTACACCCCCCAGCTAGACCATGTCACTAAGACTGAATATTTTCTAACACAGAAGATCCTCTTTGACAACAGCTATTACATAAGAAATAAGAATTACAGTAATCCCTGAAATTTCACAGGGGGTCGGTTCCAGAAAGATGCCACGATAAGCAAAATCTGCTAAGTAGCAGCAAATACAGTAAATATGGTAAATATGGTAAAGCCGGTGGGAAAAGCCACAATGTACTGAAGCCGCAACTGGTGAATCGCGAAGTAGTGAGTGATTACTGTAACTTGTGTTAGTTCCTCCTTGGAGATTGTTCCGGTCCCTCTGCACTCCACCTATTTGAGTCCAACCCCAGAAATGTGCCTCAGCTTTGTTCAGCAGGCAGTGGTTTTCTACTTGATCCTCTGGTACCCATTGATTACTGTAATATCTGAACGTCTCTCCAGAATCATTCAAGAAAAGTAACTGAATAAAGCACTTTGCCACTCTCACTGTGAAACCTCAGCATTTGCATACTTGGGAATGCTACAAACTCAGCACTGGGAGAGCAAAAACCTCACGATTTACTAATAGCATTTAACCACTACCATTCTCCCTCCTACTGCAGGCCTGACAAGGGAACCAAATTAGGTCAGCGTTTCCATGAAGGTGAGGAAAACAATGTCAGTACCTGTGGTTCCAGCCTGAGGCCCACGCCATAACCACGGGCCACCCAGTAAGCCTGCTATTCCAGTACTTCTATCATCTTTTGATATGAATTATCAGAGCATCCCTGCAATTCCATTCTAAATTTCTGAGGTGCCAATTGATCTAAAAGTCTAGGGAATTGAGGAAAGTTATTGATGTCATGACTGAAATTTCTGTCTGCTCAGTCGTTTGTTCTTTCTGACTTCTCACTTTCATGGTTTGGACTGTCACTAAAAATAACCTATATTTGGCTGCTTGTGTGGCAATTTTAAGTAACAACATTTAGCCAGGGACCATGTTTACATACATCATTTTTTCTTTTTGCACTACATAATGAGCACCATAACTATGCTATTAACAAAACAATGTATAATTTCAACCTATGTAACATGTTCATCTTAATTCCAACACAATGATACTTATCACTGAACACTGAAATCCATGCCATCAGATCTCAAGCTGTAGCACTTTGTTTCACATTGAAAACACTTCAGCAAGATACTAATGAAAAAACTCTTCTCAGGTAAGATCACTTCTAACATCTCTTGCTACTACTTGCTTGAAAAACAGTTCAGTTGATTAGGTGGGAAAGGTATTTGCATTCTCTGGTTTCTTGTCTCTTTTCCTCTGTTTCTTTCCAATTCCTATGGAACTAATCAAAGCTAGCAACTCCCTCTTTTCCTTTAGAGGCCTGAAAAAAGAAAGGCACTGCACTGATAGTGTCTGCAGTGAATTTATCACTATCTACTCAAAAAGAGCCCAAAAGCTGTACCAAAATAGATAGTCTTGTTTAGGTTTAAAATTTGGTATTCTTTCTTAAGTTTGATTTTAAACAATCTTCTAAAGAAAGGGTTGTATTTTGGTGACTCGAACTCCTGCAGTACGTTAATGAACTTCTCATCTAAAAACATTAAGTAGCAAAAATAAGCCTCTCTACACACGGAACAGTTACATCTAGAATGTGAATTTCTGCTATAAAGCCACTTCTTACCGTCTGGCTTTAGGGCCTCTAAGATGTCTCCACATAAGCTACTGCCTATAAATAATGTGCTTCTGTAATGAAAAGCACACTAATGGAATGGCTAACTTTCCCCTCCTGTAATTACTTATTCAAGCAAGCACTCATTGACAATAGATTTTATTTATTGATTTAGGTCATATTAGTACAAAGACTTGACAGGGAACATCATCTCAGGCAGACATCCAGAGGCCCTCTGAAGGAAATCCCTTTCTCTGCCCTTATAGTTGCACCCACAGAAGAAAGAATGGCAGACACCAAACATCTGGGAAATGTTCTGCAGCCCTGCACAGGGTGAGGCTGAGCAGCAGAGTGCTGCCAAGTGCTGTCAACAGTGAGACGAGTGCAGGGATCTAGTTTAGCCTCCTGAATATCCCTCCCAGCCCATGATTTCACAGTTGTTTTAAACCAGCATTATCTTGGCAGCCCTGCTGAAAGGGGGGATTCCCAGCACATTCCCGGTCACCTGGCACACACCAGTGTAAATGATCCCATACCAGTTCCTGATCAGTACATAGATTTCCGTGAACAAATGTTGTGGGTGCACTAGTTTTCAGCCAGATGACCCAATTCACAGTATCAGTGTACAAGTTACTCAGCACCAAGAGCAGCAGTGACAATCCCTGGCTGTGGAAGGGCAGGAGAATGTTTCCTGGAAGCAATGCAGGTTTATGACAGATTAATGTGACCAGATAACCACAGCTTCAAAGGTGGGAACTAACAAGCTCCTTCCCCATTTTGACTCCTTTATAGGGAAGGGGGAATATGACTTCATTGCTCTACAACTCTCTATTCCTGGGATGAAACAGGGATTCCAGGGGCAACATGGGCACTGACAACTAACTCTTTAAGTGCTGAAATACAAAGCAAAACCACTGGCCACAGTCATTCAAACACTCTGATGACCACTCTCTGCAGAAGCAGAATGAGAACCATTCACTGTCTGCCAAACTTAGGACAGACACCTCTTTTAGTGTCATCTAGTAAATTTCTACTAAGTCTTTTATTATGAAGCTGGAACCAAAGAACAACTAACTAGTTTGTATTAGAAATGCTTAATCCGAAATATCACTTGACACAAAAAAGTCCAACCGTGGAAAAAAGTCCTAGCTGTGCAAAAAAAGATCACCAGATGGCATTTGAGAGTCAATACCTTCAATCTGAGTACACTACTAGCCCCCTAGGAGAAACTGCTGGACTTCCGAAATCACTCTTACACCCTTTTCAGATCTCCTGAAATCCCAGGATTTGGAAATAACGTTTTGCCACAAGGAGGAAGAGTGAGAGGGTCACAACCTGGTCTTCTGACAGCAGCTAGCCTCCTCTGAAAAGCCTTTATGGTTCATGTACTTTTAAGAAACACAAAAAGCCTAAGTCAAGTTTCTTGTGTAGGTCAAGTGCTACCACAGAAACGGGAAAAACTGATTCGTATTAGTTGAAGGACTCTAAAAAAAATTGTACGTATTTACAAATCTTGTGCTACTTCCTCATCTCAGAGCCAGCAGACGAGGCTGGAAGCTCTTCGCTTACAGAGAATGGAGGAGAGTTCAGGTGAGCTCCTAGGACAGTTTACATCATGCAGATCAGAAACATACTACAAATCTCTACCTGGATGAAGAATAAATTTCATATAGATTTCTCTTAAAAGAATGTAACAGAACTCAGGTTCATGCCTCCTTTTTTGTATCAGTTTCAAACTAAGTATTCTTCGGTTTTAACAGTTAAAATCCAACTGAAGAAAGCTTAAAAGAAGCTTCTAAGGTCTAAAAGAATCTAGAAGATTCTTTTAAAAGAATTAAAAGGTTCTTTTAAAATTCTAAAAGAAGGTCTGAATTTGAAGTGGAAAAGTTAAAAAACCTTAACACCTCTTCCCTTACCACGTAGCCTGGGAAAGACGTGGATTAAGCTCACAACTCAGTTTCTAGAAGGTCATTTCAGTTGAACTTTTCAAAACTTAGTATTTCCGTTGATACAGAAAGCTTATTCTAACTTGTCCAAGGTCTTTCTTGGTTGCCATCCCACAGTCAGACATGGAGGGGGAGGTAGAAGAAGCAGAAGAATTTCCATTTAATGGAAATGAATTTCCACTTAATGGAGAAAGCAGTGTCTTGCATTTAACAAATGCAAAGTTCTATCCTCACATTGAACAAGTTCACACTTAGGTTCTTACTGTATATTTAATGTAACAAATGCCTCACATCAATATCCTATGACAAGTATGGTCATATACTTGAAGACGTACTAGAAGTATACTCAGATGCTATTTGAGAGGGCATGCAGCAGACTGCTTGCAGATGACGCAGAACTGAACTCTCAGAACTCCATAACCTAAATATGTGAATAGATTTCTTTCTGGTGTCTTGCTCTTGGTGTAACAAGTCTCACAATGGCACTCCTGTCGCTGGGCTGCTAATAAGTAGTGTTACCTGTTTCACGTATTTCACTGTGAAGAACCTTGTGGGTGTGAAACGTGCCAACTGCATGAAAGCCATAATCTTTTACATGCATTACGGATCCAAGCTTTTTCCTGCAGTCTGAAATCTGACACGGCTGGATTAAAGTGTCAAGATGGGAAATAAGGGGGAAGAGGGGCAACACGAAAGACATCCCGTACTCACAACAGCCCATCCCTCGGGTCAGGCACCACCAGGTCGCGGGAGCGGGGAACAGCGGGCCGGGCCCAATTCCCGGGATTCCGCGGCTCTGAGCCAGGCTTGGCTCCCGCTCCCTCCCGGCAATGCCGCTCCGGCCTCGCCCACCGCCCCCGGCCTCCCCCAGCCCGGGCGCTCCCGCCGCGCCGGGAGGGGCTGCGGCGGT